>PVLC010011010.1:0-48530 GCA_004027655.1 Graphiurus murinus
GAGAGAGAGAGAGAGAGAGAGAGAGAGAGAGAGAGAGAGAGAGAGAGAGAGAGAGATTATGAGAAATTGGCTCATGTAATTATGAAGGCTGGGAAATCCCATAATCTCCTGCCTGCAAGCTGGAGACCCAGGAAAGCCAGTGGTGCAATTCAGTCTGAGTCAGAAGGCCAGAGAACCAAGGGAGCTAGCTGATGGTGTAAATCCCTGTCTAAAAGTAGATGAGATGAGCTGTCCCAGTTCAACCAGTGAAAGCAAAATAAAAGTACTGAATTCTTCTACTTTTTGTTTGATTTGAGCCCTTGATAGATTGCAGTGTGCCTACCTACATTGGAGAGGGTGATCTATTGTATTGAGTCCACTGATTCAAATGCCAATCTCATCCATAAACCCTCTCAGTGACATACCTGGAAATAATATTTAATTTAGGCACGCCATGACCCAGTCAAATTGCACAAAATTAATCATCATAGATGTCCATTTCCACCATTCCTATTCAAAATTGTAAGGCAAAAGAGAGAAATAAAAGCAAACAGTAGAAGGGAACACATAAATATGCATAGATGACATGATCACATGTAAAAATCTTAATGAATCTGCAAATAAGCTATTAGCACTAAAAGTGAGTTTACTTAGGTATAAGTCTAAAAGTTTAAAAAAAAATTACTGGGCTGTGGTAGAACATTTGCCTTTCATGTGCAAGTCCCTGGGTTCAATCCCCAGTATAGCAAAAAAAAAAAAAAAGAAAGAAAGAAAGAGCTGGGCGTGGTGGAGCACTTTTTTAATCCTAGCATTTGGGAGGCTGAGACCAGAAGATCTGGGTTCGTGGCCAGCCTCAGCTACCTAGTGAGGCACTCTCAACTTAGTGAGACCCTGTTTCAAAATAAGGGATAAAAAATAGGGCTGGAGGTATAGTTTGAAGGTAGAATGCCCCTGAGTTCAATCCCCAGTACCGCAAAAAAAAAAAAAAAAAAAAAAAGATCTATTTCTATACATTAGCAATGAACAATCAAAAACTGAAATTAAAATTTACCATTAAAACTTACCATTTAGCTGGGCATGGTAGAACATACCTGTAATCCCAATACTTGGAAGGCTAAGGCAGGAGGATTGCAGGTTAGAGACCAACCGCAGCAATTTAAAAAAAGCCCTCAACAATTTATTGAGGCCCTGTTTCAAAATAAAAATTAAATAGGGCTGGAGTGGGGATGAAGTGTAGCTCAGAGGTAGAACAACCCTGGGTTCAATCCCTGGTACCACATACCACACAAAATACCACTTATAGTATCATAAAAAATATGAAATGCTTAAGGATAAATCAGGTCAAATATATCTGAACCTGTACATTGAAAACTACAAAACACTGCTTAGAAAAATTTAAGAAGACCTAAGTACATAAAGAAATGTGCCATTTCCCCAGATTAGAAGACTAGCAATTGTTAAAATGCCAGTTCTTTCCAAATTGATCTGTAGATTTAAGACTTCCTAATCAAAATCCAAGCAAGCTACTTTGTAGAGGTGGCAATCTGATTCTAAAATATATATGTGAAAATGCAAAGATCTAGAGTAGAAAAAACTAAGAGAAGCCGGGTATGGTGGCGTACGCTTGTAATCCTAGTATTTGGGAGGCTGAGACGGGAGGATCCGGGGTTGTGGCCAGCCTCAGCTACTTAGTGAGACCCTCTGCAACTTAGTGAGACCCTGTTTCAAAATAAAGAATAAAAAATATGGCTGGGGGTGTAGCTCGGAGGTAGTATGCCCCTGGGTTCTATCCCCAATACTGAAAAAAAAAAAAAGAAAAAAACTAAGAGAAAAAATAAAAGCAGATAACATTGTGTATATGTGTTAAGCATTTTCCTAGGGAGTCATTTCTAGGAGTAGAACTAGTAGATAGAAGACTAGAAACATCTTTCAGAAAAGTCAATATAATTCTAAAGTAAAATTTGTAGCTAAAAAAAAAAACTTTTAGATTTGAAATACTTTAAAGTGAGTTAGAAATTTTCTAATGAGCTTAAGAAATGCCTGAGTAACTCTACCCTCGGGGGAGCAGGTAAGAATGGAGCATGATGAATGAAATTACTTGCTGGTGACATATATGATGAAAAAGAAGAAGGAAAACTAATTTAATAAGTAAATTAATAGTGGAATGTAGTGGTATATGCCTGTAATCCAAGCCACTTGGGAAGCTGAGGCAGGAAGATTGCAAATTGGAGGCCAGGCTGGCAACTTAGCAAGACCCTCTTTAAATAAAATTTTAAAATTACCTAATTAATGTAGTGGTAATTAATTAGTGCTAAATTTACTAATAAAAGGGAAGACATTCTATAATATAGCATCTTTTATAAAAATTTGATGTTTATAATTTTTTTTGGTTTTTGTTTGTTTGTTTTTGCGGTACTAGGGATGGAACCCGGGAGCATTCTACCTCCAAGTTACACTCCCAGCCCTATATTTTTATTCTTTATTTTGAAATAGGGTCTCACTAAGTTGCAGAGGGCCTCGCTAAGTAGTTGAGGCTGCTATGAACACGGATCCTCCTGTCTCAGCCTCCCAAGTACTGGGATTACAAGCATGCACCACCATGCCTGGCTTATAATTGTTTTAACAGAGCAAAGAATAATTAGCTTACAATCAATTTTTAGAAGTTCCATAAAATACTGATAAAACCTACTGATCTGAATCTACTAATAAAAATTTCAGTTCTAGGTCTGTCACTAGCCTGCCAGTTAACTTTGGGTAGGTAACTTCATCCCTCTAAATGTTGGCCTCATTGTTTTTAGATTTTCACCACAGATTCTATTAATATTTCAGTGCGACTACATTTACATTTTAAGATGACTTTCATTCCTTTCTACAACTTTCCTATAGAATCCAACTCCTCATAATTTATATTTCTTTATTAAAGAACATTACCATTAAATTGTGTTTGTGTCCAAGAAATCCGTGGATCTAAAATTATTCTTTCTTTTTACCATCAGGAACCATTAATGAAGGCATTTAGCATGTCTTTAACACTGCTTATGGATACTTCTGTTGTTTCTTCTTTCTTCTTTCTGCAGTCCTCCAAAATGTAGTCTTTGATACATCACCTACATAGAGTACCAGCATTATTTTTCTCTATTGATTTTGATAGCAGTCTAGAGTATTGACAGACACATCAGTAAACTAAAAATGGTCAATGATCTAACAAATAATTAGTTCAAGTCCACCAAGTGTCCTTTCTCTATCTATATATGAAAAGCTTCCTTCCATATGTTAAGTATAATTCCTTTCTTACTGGAAGAGCTATTTGGCTCATAACAATTTTAATCCTAAAAGAGGCCTATTTAAGCTCTCTCTTTTTAGTCTATGAAGCCAAAATTCAAAAAGGTAAGCAACATGAACAAAACTTCAGAAGGTCTTAAAAAGTATTTTGTCTTTTACACATGGTAGAGTGAAGCACTCTTACCTTATTTTCCAAAGGTAAGTCCCACATGGAAAACTCTCTGATATAGGGCTCCGCTATTTACCCATAGTATAAAAAAGATGAGATCTCTCCTCTGAAGATCATGTTCCTAGGTTCTTGACCTTATGAGATTTTTCTTTCCTCTTCCATTATTCCAGAATATACCATGGGTCCAAATGACCTGCTAATCTTTACTAGTGTGTGTAAGGCCATTCTCAGCTATAAGCTTCATATAGTGTTACACAATTACCTTAGCACAGTTTTGTGGGGGGTTTTTTGGGTTTTTTTTTTTTTTTTTTGTGGTACTGGGGGTGGAACCTGGGCGCATTCTACCTCTGAGCTACAGCCCCAGCTCTATTTTTTATTCTTTATTTTGAAACAGGGTCTCACTAAGTTACGGAGGGCCTCATTAAGCAGCTGAGGCTGGCTGAGAACCTGGATTCTCCAGTCTCAGCCTCCCAAATGCTGGGATTACAAGTGTACGCCACCACGCCCAGCTAGCACAGTTTTTTATTAAAAATTAAAACATGTAATCCTTGAGACCATCAAGACCATAGCTCTAATCAGAATCTGAATTCTGTCCTTCAAACCTATAGTCTCAGGCTTTGACCCTTTAGTTTTAATTACAAGTTTCACCTTAAGGACCCCTGACTTGCCAATTTATTTTCTGTATCCTATATGTTGCCCTTTGGAAACCTTGATTAGCTTGCCCTAACTCACGTGATCTGAGCCTCTACATCAATATACAACTCTATTATTCTGATTACCACCCATATCTGTTCTTCCTTTTCTTGATCTCTCCTAATAGAATGTTAATTCATGCTGTATTCCTTTAAGTTTCCCTCAGAACCCTTATACTTTATATTTCACAAACATTTCCACCTAGTCTCCAATCTTAATTACAAACTATAAAACCTTTCAAACTCAGCTTGGTGCATGCCTATAATCCCAGCAGTTGGGAAGCTGAGACAGGAGGACTGTAGGTTTGAGGACAGTCTCAGCAAATAGTGATACTCTCTGCAACTTAGTGAGACCATATTTCAATAACAAAAAAATGAAAAGGGCTAGAGGTGTAGCTCAGTGGTAGAACGTCCCTGGGTTTAATCCCCAGTACCACGTACATACATACATACACACACACACACACACACACACACACACACACACACACTCACACACAAAATAAAATAAAATCTTTCAAACTGTCAACCTCAAATGGCCCATCCTGACTCTTTCACTGTGTGTTAATGAAACTGGAAATAAAAGTAAGTTATTTATACCCAAATTCTCAACTCAAACATGTTTACTGCTTTCTATTGAAGTTTCTCAAATCCAGACATTTTTCAAATAGTGTGAATTGTCTCAGCTTCCTTCATTGTCACTATAATCAAGTGGAATCTAGTCTACCACTCTTGCAGATAACTTAACAGATAAATGTCTTCAGTTTACAGTCTGTCCTAGATGGCAGTAAAGTGGAAAATATATAAAGTGACAACTTGTGGAGAAATGTAGAAAATGAAAATGATATCGAGTGAATACAATAAGCTAAAACCATTAATTCTGCCATGAAATCTCACCAGGCTTCTTTGAGAATGAATATTTGATATATTTGAGGTGTTGCTAGAACCTGCACTAATTACTGTTTACTAAATTTTCAAAGGGTATTCTGGCCATATTTTAGTATATTTGGGCCTCATAAAATTATTTCATTAAAAAAGAATACAAGTTGACAGCTGTGAGTGCTATCTCACACTTAAGTAAAAACAAAGTCAGCTGCTGTTGGCTGCAGCAGTACTTTTATTTGACACTTTGAAATTCTAGGCTTAAAATGAAAGAGGGTGCTGGCCAACAGAAAAGCAAGAGTGTGAAAAGCAGTGGGGCAATGAGATTGGGTAAGAATAAGACATTTCAATTCTACTGTTTTATTTTATAGTCTAACACCATAAAACAAATTATAAAACTAGATTGTTCTATACTATTTGCCCCTAAATTCTACATGGTTCTATAATAAGTGTCATAATCTATCTTTTCCTCAAGAAAAATGAATACATTCTATGTTTAGGCTAAAAAACCTATAATGCCAATATATCAGTAATCTATTTAATGGATTTAACACATTATACTAGTAGTAGTAACAGTAGATTTCCATCATCTTAATATAGATTTATCTTTCTACAACTGTCTTAGAGTCTATGCTTGAAATCTCTGTTAAGGCTCAGAAAATGATACCCCAAAGTTAGGCAATTCAACATGCTGAGAACTTTGAATTAAAGGAAACTGGAAGGCTTTAGAAGCTGTCTTAGAATCAAGGTTTCTCCAACCTTCCCTTGTTTTTCCTTCCACCCCAAGCACAGGGAGAGGATTTTCTCTGAAAATTTCTTTCTACCTAAAGACCAGATCTACCAAAAAAAAAAAGTACATCACTGCTTTAATCCCCTCTGTGATATTCCATTAACCAGGAAAGATTAATTTGTATCATGAGAAGAAAGAAGGAAGCATGTCACCACACCTAGACAAACTCTGTAACAAGCTATTTTATGTTCTTCAGCCCATTCAATTTTGAGAGAATCATTTACAAACTGTTAGGTAGCTAGCTAGACATTAGCAGATAAGGTCAACTGGGACTTACTGGAAGACACCTGCAGAACCTCAACTTCCCCCTCCCTTTGAAAAGGGAGTGGAGAGACAACCCAAATTCTCTAAGGTGTGGCAGGAAAAGAGATAGCAACCTTGTGTAGGAAAAAAAAAAAAAAAAAAAAAAAAAGCAAAACCCTGCAAGTGGAAAACTCCAGGCCACTTTAAGACCCCATGTCTGGAGTGTAACTATTGCCCCAGGCCTCCTTTCCATTCCCATGAATGGCCCATCCCAGAGCTTCCTCCTGGAGCTCAGCTTTTCCCCTCTCTTCATGGCCTTACACGGTGCCTTCACATGATGTCTAAATAAACCTCCAGTATTCTCCATTTGTACTTCCTATTTGAATGCTCTCCATACAGGAAAGCAAGGACTGAGGTTGTGGGAAATAATTTTAAAATCTCCCACCTGGTAACAAAATTATTATCTGCTTTGGGGCCAGTTAAAATCCTTGAAAAATCATGTACCATCCCTTGAAATTGCCTACACTCTCCCAATTTTCTCCCCCTCATGACAAAGGGTATATACATTTCTGAATCTTGTTGGGTATTTGAGTAATCACCTTCCTATGAACTGTATGACCTTCTTTGATTAATCAGTCTACTGTCAGTTCATTTCAACAAACCTTCGGTGAGCAGAGGGGAGACTTCCCTCGCTCCTATACCCCATTTTCTCAAATATGGTTTCTCAAATACCCCTTTAGTCAGGTAGCCAGGAAGATAGCTTTATTCTCTCCCTCTCCTTTCTTGTTTTCTTTGTCTTCTTGATCTGTGCCCTGAATTTTAAATACTGTACTTCCTTTCTCTTTTCCACAATCTGCTACTAGCCTGGAAAGCATCACCTTAATTCTTTTGTGCCTATTAGATCCTCTGACTCAAAGCTGAGCCGGGAGAAGAAATCTCTAATAGTATATGAAGGAACGCATTGCAAAACATTAAAAAAAAAACACACAAAAAAACTAGAAAATGAATATTACAACAAATTCACAACATGGGACATCTTAAATCACAACAGATGCAGTTTCTTCAACAAAGTAAATCATAGCATGGGGAAAAAGAGGGGAGGGGGAGGAAGTCTTCTCTACATTGAAAGGACCTGACAGCCAGAATATTCAAATGCAATGTGTGGATTCTGAATTATCATTCAATCCACCAACTATATAAAGAAAATTTTTAGGCAACATTTTAACATGGACTGGATATCTGCAAATACCAAAATGATATAAAAGTATAAAAGTGTTATGTATAAAAGTAGCATGAGATTATGGTTTTGTAAAAGTTCATATTTTTTAGAGATACATCTTGATGTATAATTAAAATGCCAGAATTTCTGAGATTTGTTTCCAAATAGCAAATAAAGAAAAAGAGATTAGGATAGCATGGCACAATATTGGTAACTGTCAAATCTTGATGGAAAAGGAGGCCTCATTGTGCTATGCTCTCAGCTTGAGGATTTACATTTTTTTCATGTCATATAATTTTCATATTTAAATTTTAAAAAATCACATATTCCTGGTTTTAGGACTCTTGATAAATCTTGAATCTTAGAAATTTTTGAGTGTCTTCTTCAATAAAAAAAAAAATCAGTCCACCACATTTTGGGTAGCCTTGACTTCTTAGACTCTCACACTTATCTCCTGGCCATATTCAACCTCCAAATGTCCACTTAATTCCATCTAGAGCAATTTGAAGCTATTATGTTATTCTGACAATTGTCAGAGAATAGATATCCATAAACTAAATAGTTTATCTGGGTGTTTTCTTAAACAAATACTATTTTTCCTATAACTTCATTGACTTCCCCTTCCTCTACAAGCAAAATTTATCATTCTCCCATTGTATATTTATAGCTTTTAAAAAATAACTGTGTTGGAGCTGGAGATGGTAGCAAAATTCCAATACTTGAAGGTTGAGATAAGAGAATCACAAGTTAGAGGCCAGCCTCATCAACTTAGTGAGACCTGTTTTAAAATAAAAAGAGCTGGGGGTATAGTTCAGAGGTAGAACCCACCCACCCTCCACCCAGGGTTTAATTCCCAGTAAAACACACACACACACACACACACACACACACACACACACACACACACACTAATAACCGTATTGGATCAGTGATAAAAGAATAATTATAGGTGTGTAGCACACACCTATAATCCCAGTACTTGGGAAGCTGAGACAGGAGGATTGCAGGTTTGAGGAGAGTCTCAGCAAGTAGTGAGACTCTCATCAACCCAGTGAGACCCTGTTTCAAAATAAAAATAAAATAGGGCTGGAGTTGTAGCTCAGAGGTAGAATGACCTTGGGTTCAAACTCTAGTACCTCCCTCCCCCCCCAAAAAGGGAAAAATTCTGAGATGTCCTAAATTTAATTACAGAGGGCTGGGAAATGAAAGAAGGAGTAGAGATAGGGGTTTAGCAGTAACAAGGTACAGGCAAAAAGAGCAAAAGACTGGTTTATAGTCTTGAATGTTAAAACCGGAACTAAAATCTTACAGTGATCCCCTAGGTGCCAAAGCATATTGATTGCGGTACTGGGGATTGAACTCAGGGGCATTCTACCTCCGAGCTACACCCCCAGCCCTATTTTTTATACTTTTATTTTGAAACCGGGTCTCACTAAGTTGTGGAGTGCCTCACTAGGTAGCTGAGGCTGGCCTCGAACCCGGATCCTCCGGTCTCAGCCTCCCGAATGCTGGGATTACAAGTGTGCGCCACCACGCCCAGCTATGAAGGTTACTTCTGTGTGTGTGGCCAGCCTCAGCAACTTAGCAAGACCCTGTTGAAAAAAAAAGAAAAAAGAAAAAAAAATATGGCTAGGGGTGTAGCTCAGAGATAGAGTTCCCCTGGGATCAATACACACACACACACACACACACACACACACACACACACACACAGGCACGTGCTCCAGCAATTAGAAAGTTAGTCAACTAAAAGAAGAAGGAAACTATCAAACCAGACTAGGATTGAACTAGATTACATGTTTTATTGGTCCCAACTTTTAATTTATTCACATCTCTATCCTTTCAACAATTTGGGTCTTAATTGTCTCTTCATGGACAATGTGCCTGTCACCTTCCCATGTGTCTCCTTGTCTCTGGCCAGTCCCTCTTCTTATTTTTCCCAGAGCAGCTGTAGGTTAATATTCTCAATATGTTGCTTTTTATGTTGTCCCCAAATTTTCAGCAGTTCTCTACCATACCCACCCTTTACTCTGGTATTCAAGTCACTTACAATTTGACCCCAATCTTCCTTTTCAGGCATGTCTATCATGAATTTCTCAATCGAATTCTTTGACCTTCCTGTGATGTTGGTTAATGCACTCCTCTGATACCCAGTGAACTAAATTTACTCCAGTTCTTAACTTGCCCCTACTCCTTTCTCTTAGCCAGCCCAAATTAACTCATGGACTATAACAAAGCACAAAGTCTGGAGTTTAGAAACTGTGGGTCTAGTTTTTTTCCAACACCACCATGTGTGTAGGACATGAAGCAATTGCATTGATTAACTCTTTTCGAACTCAATTTCCTTATCTGTATAGTAATAGGGAAAGACAGAGTCTTTTCAAATTCTTTTTCAATTAAAAATGCTATGGTGTCTTTACTTTTTAGGACAATGTTTGCCATTAATTCAACAAACAATTCCTGAATGCCTTTTACAGGAAATAAACATCTATTCCCTGAAGCCAGCCTTAACTCCCACCAACTCATCCCTAACAGCTGGACTTGTTGACTCATGTACATTGGTTGTCTATGTCATTCATTTGATACAAGCAATTTTTATGCCTTGTCATACCAATATTAGCATCTTAACAGCAGGGACTTTTGCTTCTGCATATGCCTGACAGATAAAGTTCTCAAACTTTGAAGAATATAACCTGAGACACTTGCTGAAAAAAAATGCTGATCCCTAGTTCTCCATCTATGTCCTTCCAATTCTGATTCAGTAATTAGTAGTCTAGATAAGTAGCCCACTCCTTGCCCCATGATTCTGATTCAAGTAGTCCAGGGTTCACACTTTGATTACACCTATATGTAGCTTTTTTTTTTTTTTTTTGCTTACTCCTAGCATAGGCTCAAAAATAGTAATGAGGATAATAATAATAGTGAGCTGTTATTATTGGTAATGGGAATTGAGCCCAAGAGCATTCTATTGCCAAACTCCACCTTCAGCTCTTTTTACTTTTGAGCTTCCCAAGTACTGGGATTACAGGCATGAACCACCATGCCTGGATCAAAAATTATTTTTTATAAATCTGTTTTAATTTTAAGGGATAGGTATGCTTGCACTGACAAAGACCTAAAATAGAAAGTGACTCATAAGGGATGGGTAACTATAAAATAGTCTGCCCATATTAACAAAAATATACCAAGGATGAAAGAAGAGGGTAAAATGCTTAGGAAACTAAAGAGATTGTTTAAGATACTGCCTGATACATCAACTACAGATATAAAAAAAAATTATCAGTTAAAACCCTTAACAATAATGAAGAAAAAAACCAAATATCAGGAGCTGATACTTCACAAGGGGCTATTTTGCTAAGTTCAGAAAAATTGTTCAGATCCCTGCTCAGAGCAGATGGAAACAAAAGCAAAACCTTCAAAATCTCATTCCGCTTTCATTCATTTCTCTAAAGAAAGGGACCGTAACCAAGAAGGGGGAAAAAAACAACATTCTAAGGAGGCAAGTTAAAGAAAAATAAGGAGTGATAACTTTGAAGGGATTAATATCTCTTGCTCTAGAATAATTTGTCATTAGTGTGCTTGTCAATAACCTTTAAGGAAATATTTAAAATAAGAGAAATATCAAGAGTTGGTAAATGTGAAATGACATGATATTCAAAGAAGGGAAAAAAGTAGATTCAGAAAATTACAGGCTTGATCTTGAGCTCTTTTAGAATTTTAGGATACATGATTTAAAATGTTGCCAACATTCAGGGAGGAAAGAGATGAAAACTTTGAGCTTGTACACAAAGGACAATAATGCCAAGCTACTTATTTTCATTTATGAGAGGTCAAGAGATGCTTAGAGAAGCTGCTGCCAATGACTTCCACAAGGCATTTGACAAACTACTGATACTCTTCTGGATGTTTTTTGTTTTGTTTTGTTTTAAGTGCTTCTTTTAGGCCAATTCGGAGTTAGTTGATTCTTTTTTCTCAGACATGATTAGTGAGTGAGACTTCTAGAGCTTTTTGGTGATTTGCATTAATTCAACAAATATTTACTGAACATTTCACCACTTATGAGGAACTGCTCTAGGTAGTGGGAATACAATAGAAATCAAAATAAACCAATGAGCCAAAATAAACCATTCTTCCTCTACGTTGTCCTTGTCAGTTATTCTGATCACAGCAATGAAAAGCTATCTAACACAGTAAACGAATATATTCTGTGTTAGGTTATGCTGAGAGAAAGGGAAAAAAGGAGAAAGGCTAAAAAGACGAACTGAGGAATGTTTCCTTTAAAGGCTGGTCAGTGAGGCTGGTAGGATCTGTTGATAACTGAGCAGAAATCTGCAGGAGTGGTGGACTGAGCTGTGCTGTTTAATTATCCAGGGGAAGAATATTTCAGGTAGTAGGACCCCAAGCACATGGGCCTGAGATGGAAACCTACTTGGTCAAGAAGCTATATGGCACGAAGATGTTTATGCCTTTATTAGTCCATTTGGCATTATTATCACATAATACCAAGGCTCAGAAACTTTACAAAGAAAACAAAATTATCTAGCTCACAGTTCTGGAGTTTCAAGGTGCTGCATCTGATGATTGTTTGCCAGCAGAGTCCAGAAGTGGTGTAGAGCACTATGGCAAGATACAAGGGGTATGTATGTGTGTGCATGTCCTCTGGTCTCTCCTTCTTCTTAAAAAGCAACCAATATTGTCATGGGACTCCATTATGTGTGTGTGTGCGGGGGGGGGGGTAGAGGGTACTGGGGATTGAGCCCAGGGGCATTCTACCTCCAAGCTACACCCTCGGCTGTATTTTATTTTTATTTTGAAACAGGGTCTTACTAGGTTGATAAGTCACAGTACTTGCTAAGGCTGTCCTCGAACCTGTGATCCTCCTGTCTCAGCCTTCCAGGTACTGGGATTGCAAGTGTGCACCAGCTTATGGAACTCCATTCTGATAACCTTATCTAATCCTAATCACCACCCAAAGATCCCATCTCTAAACATCATAGTTAGACTAAATTCCCACCTTGATAATATCTCACAATGGAGATTAAATTTCAAAACATAAACCCTTTCGGGACACATTCAAACCATACCCAAACCTTAGTAATGTCCTAGTTCTTGGAACCTGTGAATTTGTTATATTACATGGCAAAAGAACTTTGCAGGTGAAATTGTTTCAGACTGTGGTATAGAGATTATTTTAGATAATCTAGGTAGACTCTATCTAATCACATGAGCCTTTAAAAGTAGAGGACATTCTCTGGCTGCAATGATAAAGAGTCAGCAGAAAGAGAAAGCAGAAATTCCAAATACGAGAAGGTTACCACAGAATGTCGCTTGCTCTGGTCCTATGGGCAAGGACCAGAGTGAGTCTTCTAGGAGACAAGGGTGGCCCTTAGGCACCCTGACAGCCAGAAAGGAAACAAAGACTTCAGTTGTATCAACTGAAGGCTGGATTCTGCCAATCACCAGAGAAAGATGAGTCAACTCAGACTCTGACCTACATAACTACCAGATAATAAATTTATGTTGTTTTAAGCTGCTAAGTGTGTGGCGATCTACAATCACTTGTTAGGACAGCAATAGCAAATTAATACAGACCATGACACTGGATTGAAATGAGAAAAGAATATGGTAGGAGATGAGGCAAAAGATTAGGGAGCATGGGTTGAGGGAAGATGGCAAATGAGAAGATAACTAGCATGGGGCTTTACACAGCATTGTAAAGCCTCTGTCTTTGACTATGAGTGAAATGAGGAGCCAGCTGGGGTTTGCAATGGAGGTGAGGCATGATCAGACTTACAGTACAAAAGGGTCTAACTGTGTAGAATCCAGTTAGCTAGATGGTGGCAATAGTTCACGCAACAGCTTGACCTAGGGGAATTGTAATGGAGATGGAAACAGTCACCTTCAGATTACATGAGGTTGAACCATATAAAGTTGGTACTTAAATTTAATCAAAAAGTGTTGAAAAACAGCCGGGCGTGGTAGCACACACCTGTTACTGGTAGGCGGAGACACCAGGATCACAAGTTCGAGGATAGCTTCACCAATATAGCAAGACTCTCAGAAACTTAGTGAGACCCTATTTAAAAACAAAAAATAAAAAAGGCTGGGGAATGTATCTCGGAGGCAGAACACCCTTGGGTTCAATCTCTAGTACCAAAAAAAAAGAGAGAGAGAGAGAATTGAAAACCAAAGGATGAGTCAAAAGATTTGTTAGGGACAGAGAAAAGTCATTGAACTCAAGAATCTCTGGCCTGAGCCATGGGTAAAAGTTATACTGAGATAAGAATGAAGGAGGAGCAAGTTTGGCAGAAGATCAACAGGGACAGATATGTGCTCATCTTCGAATATGTGGTGTATGGAATACTTATCAGACAGCCAAGAGGAGATGTCCATCAAGCTGTCATACACATAAGGTGTATGCTCATTCAGTCTGGAGTTCAAAGGATTGTCTGGAGATGGAACTATTAATTAGGGGGTCCTCTCACATAGATGATACTCAAAGTCACAAGATAATCAGTTCAAACAAGGAGGAAATGATTGTAAAGGGAGAAGAGTGGAACCTCAAAGCTTACCTCTTTTTGAAAGTCTCTCTTAGATTATAATTTTTTTACTTGTAAATACAAATATATAGGGAATTCCATAAACCAAAATATTTAAAACATGTAGTTATGTATTGAATAAATTAGCTGCCTTAAAATAATAAAACTGAGTAAAAAATGTATAATTGAAAACTGAAAATAATCACCACTTAATGTTATGTTTTCCAAATTAAACTGATTATAGAGTTGAAAAAGCCCAGTGAAATCAGCATAAGCTCCACATCCATATTAAAGGACCAGTGAATTGTATTCCCCCAATTACTGTCAGTGTAAGACACTTTAATGTCTCAGTGTTTTGCACCTTTTTATACAACATTTATGCAGAGTATCTGGTAAGAAGTATTATTCTTTCATTTCAGTTCCTCTGCACCATGAGAATTCAGTATTTACATGTCTGCAATTAAAGTCCAAAACAAAACAGAAAATTATCAACCCAACAACTTTTTTCTATTCTGTTTCCTTCCATACATACTGTCCCTATTGTGTTTCAGTTGTTGCTAAGGAAATAGGTTATAGCTCGGTCATTACTTTCACCAACTTTCCTTCTAAAAAAGAAAAAGTATTTGTAAATACTTCAGATGTATAAAAGCACTAAAAAAAAATCTTTGTTATAAATTCTCTCTCTTCCTCACTCCCAGAAACAGTCTATATATACACACAATACCTGAGTAATTTATAAAAACCAGAGATTTATACAAACACACAACTTTAAAAAAAAAGTTAGTAGAATCCTTCCTGCAAGGCAGAGAAAAGCCAAGCCTGCTGCAATTATCTCCTAAAGCACTCCTATAAGCATACCATTACAAAATATTTTTGCCAACCACATCACAAACAATTATTAATGTACTAACTTTAGTCCATGTTTTAAGCTACTCTTGGGTCAGGGGTGGGGTGGGAATATGCTCTTATGGTAACATCCCATTGGATCATCTGTTGACATAGCAGATTTTTAAAGCTTACCCATAATTACTCTAATTAGGCCATCAAATGTCAGGACTTGCTGTGTGAATTTGATTAATTCTAGCCATCTCTGTGGTGCAACTGATGTTGCCTGCATTAAAGGAGTGACTCTGCCTTGGAAGCAATTTCCTTATGTTTATGGCCTCCCCTTCTACCTGCCTATATTGAACAAGTACTGAGGAAGATCTGCAAGGATGTACTCACAAGCCCATGAACTTCTTTTCAGTTGGGAGCCCCAAAACATACAAAGCACTTTAAAATACCTATACTACTACTGCCTTTATATCTTTATGTGGCCCTTAACTCATAATACAACTTGTAATCTGTTAGAGCAGATTGTTCACATGTGTCTTAATCTGTTTGTGCTGCTTCAGTACAACACTTGAGAGTGGGTAATTTATAAAGAACAGGAGTTTTTTTCTCACAATTCTGGAGGCTAGGAAGTTCAAGCTCAAGGTCAGCAGGATTGTTTATCTGGCAAGGGCTGTTCTCTGCGACTTATTGCTGCTTCCTCTGGAAGTGGAGAGGAATGCTGAAGAGTGAAGAAGACAAACTCCCTCCATCAAGCCCTTTTCTAATACTACTTTCATTCACATGGGAGGAGCCCAATCACTTCATAGAGGCTCCACCTCTTACTACTATGACACTGGCAACCTGAGTTTTGGAGGCAACACATTCAAACCACAGCAAAGTTTCTCCATCTTTGTATAAGTTGTGACCAATTTACTTGTTCATCTTTTTATCATAATGGATGCTCTATCCCCAATGTTTTAGCACAATTACTTGATATGGTTATGTAGAAGATGGGTCTGAAAACAGGCATCCAATCCTCTCTCTCCTATCCCCACCGAACATCACTGCCATACAACTGACTGAAAAGAGCAAAGAAAAATAACGAGGGGGTTGGTTTGTTTGTTTTTGTGGTACTAGGGATTGAACCCAGATACATTCTACTTCCAAACTACAACTACAACTCTATTTTTTTATTTTTATTTTGAATCAGGGTCTCCCTAGGTTGATGAGAGTTTCACTACTTGCCAAGGTTGTCCTCGAACCTGTGGTCCTCCAGTCTCAGCTTCCTGAGTACTAGGATTATAGGAGTGCACCACCAAGCCTGGAAAGATTTGTTTTCTTAATGAAAGCATGCATGCTTTATGTCATAAACTAAAGAATTTATGTTTTCTTTGTTTGTTTCTGGTACTAGGGACTGAACCCAGGGGCATTCTACCTCCAAACTACATCCTCAGCCCTATTTTATTTTTTATTTTCAAACAGGGTCTCACTAAATTGCTGAGGCTGACCTCGAACCAGCAATCTTCCTGTCTCAGCTTCCAAATACTGGGATTGCAGGTGTGTGCCACCAGGATGAGCTGGGATTTTTGTTTTCAAATCTACTTATCAGCATGCTTTTAAGGAAATACTATTAAATAAAGATTGTAATGGTATATTTTATGTGTCAGTTTACTATGCTACGATGCCCATTTCTTCAAATACGAGTCTAGATGTTGGTGTGCATAGGTTCCCAAAGTGGATGACACCACCCCTTTGGTGGAGAGGGTGCAGGAACAAAGCACAGATACATAAAAGAATGTAAATTTGTCACTGCATCTTTCTGTTTGTTTGCTTAAAGTAGGTAGATTTCCAGGGGGGCATTAAGTAATTTCTCTTCAGAAAAGGGGGCACAAATAGGTTTGGGAACCTCTGTGTGAAGGGTATTTTTATGAATGTGATTAACATTTATAATCAGTTGACTATAAAGAAGGTTGACCTCAATGATGTGGCTGGATTTCTGACAGTTGGAGGCCTTAAAAACAAAAGCAGATTTCCCAAAGAAGAAAACATTCTGCCTTAAGACCATAACATAGTAATCCTACTAATAGATTTCTGGGCTCAAGGCTAAAATTTCAACTCTTGTCTGCGTTTTCAGCCTGCTGGCCTTATGGATTTTGGATTTACCAACTCCTACAACTGCACAAGCCAATTGCTTAAAATAAATTCAATCTCTCTCTCTCTCTCTCACACACACACACACACACACACACACAGTAGCTCAGGCAATATTCACTAACAAAAGTCCGTTTCTAGCAGGTACAATAGCGCATGCCTATAATTCCAGCAATTTGGGAAGTTGAGACAAGAGGATCACAAGTTTGAGGCCAGCCTGGGTAACTTAGTGAGACCCTGTCTCAAAACAAACAATTAAAAAAAGGGCTTAGGATGTAGCTCAGTAGTAAGGCACCCCTGGTTCAATCCCCAATATCAAAAAGAAAGAAAGAAAGAAAGAAAGAAAGAAAGAAAGAAAGAAAGAGAGAGAGAAAGAAAGACTCAGTTTCTCTGCTAGTTTAGAGAACAAGAGAGTACTGTCAAACAAACTCAACAACAATGGCACCTCTCTTGCCAAGCAGAGAAATGTTACACCAAGGGTTTCCAATATGAAGCTCTACCTGAGCCCTAAGCTGGGTGTCTGGCCCATTTAGGTATTATCCTAACCTAGTTTGTACAAATCTTAACTTTATCAATAAGACTTTGAAGACGTTTTACTTCTGAAAAAGATGGGCTGTGTTTGGGGCCTGCTTGGGGCAGGGAGGAGAATTTTAAAGCGAATACAACTCAGAATAGGAAATGGGTATGTCCACTTTGCATTGTCTCATTCATCAAGAGAATTTGTATTATGACTTTTGGAAGTCAGCTTTATTGCATGATGTAATGGAAAAAATAATGAAGATTACAAGTTTTCTTTATGCTTATGTCTTTTTAATCACTTCCATTTCATGGATATTTAAGAAGTCAAGGCAAAAAAAAAATGAATATAGTTTAAGTTAGGTAAATGGCTAAGTCCTGGAAAGTTTAAAGAAACTATGCTATAGTTTGCAAACTGAATGTCCTCCAGAGGTCCATGCATTAAAGACTTGGAATTGGTGGTGCTATTGGAAGGTGGTAGAACCTTTACGATGGGAGACCTTATGGGGAGAATCCCTAGGTCACTGGGAGCATGCCCTCGATAGGGATCATAATACCTCAGCCTCTTCCTCTTTCTCTTTTGCTCCCTGACCATGAGATGCGCATTTTTCTCCACTCTGTGCTCAGCACCACTGCCATTCAGCACACCTACCAGAGGGTCAAAGCAATGGGTCCACCTGATCTGGGAAAGTAATAGCTAAATCTCTGAGCCAAAATAAACCTCTCTTTATAAGTTAAATATCTCAAGTATTTCAGTACAGTGTGGAAAAGCTGGCTGACATAAATGTATTGAAATGTTTTTAGAATCAAAAAGTCTTAGATCCCTTGCTTGACCTCCAAGGACCCGCAATGGCTGTACACTTCCCCTGATGTTACATAATATAACAGAAACCTCTTTGTCTACTATAAATTGATGGTTTTTATATTCAGATTCAAATTAGACACGTGAATTGATATTATGATACCTGAGACTTTTATTTTCAATGCTGAGCTTCTCTGATTCCCAAAGGAACAACAGATTCTAAAGTTATAGTGTTATTTACTGAAAATAAGATTTTGAAAGCTTTTGACAGGTTCTGTTGATTATGACTCCAGTTCTCTGTGACTTAGGAATACCAACCATAAGATGTATGTTATTATAAAGTCTCAGCCCTAACATGGTGGCTCATTTTCTAAAGAAAACACTTATGCTGAAGCAAATTACACCTGTTAACAGATATTAATAAATATTTAAGGTTACCTGTGAAAGAGATACGTAGCAAAATGGAATTATTTATATCGGCTATTCCAGTCTTAGTTCGGGCCATTATAACAGAAAACCATAGACCAAGCAGCTTAAATAACAGAACTTTTTTCTCACAGTTCTGAAGGCTGGGAAGTTCAAGATCAAGATGCCAACAGTTCCCAGTGTCTGTTGATGGTATACTTCCTGATTTTCTGTCTTCTTCTGTATCCTCTGGCAAAGGGCAGAGAAAGTGATCATCTCTCCTGTGTCTCTTCATGTAAAGGTACTAATTTTATTCATGAGGCTCCACTGTTTTGATCTAATCACCTCCCAAAGATCCCCCTCCAAAACCATCATATTGGGAATTTAGTCTTCAACAAAGGAATTTGGGGGTGGCCACAAATATTCACTCCATTGCAATTCCTCTTTTCTACCTCCTGAAGCTAAGGGCCCCTTCTTATTAGTTTTTTTGATTTTGTGATTTTGGCTCAAGAGGAAAGAGAGCTGGAGGAAAAGATCTGAAGCACACAGATAGGGCTAAAGAAGAGGAGGGCACAAAAGCAGCTACTGTGTGGGAGAGAAATGGATAAGAGAGAAAAGGAAGTGCTTAGGATATAATGCTTACTACATACTGTATCTGTTTCACAGTGCACAGCTATGAGAGTTTTTAAGTTCTTGACTGTTTTTTTTTTTTTTTGTTAATATGGTATTGCTATAAGTTTGAGCTACCTGGTTCACAGATTTAGAAACATTGCACAAAATATTAATCCCAAGCTTTATAAATTTCTGGATGAATCTTGAGAAACATTTATGGCTACCTACCTATTTTATGAAACTATAGAGTTAAAACCCTTTATTAGCCGGTTTGGTGGTGCAAGTCTGTAATTCCAACTATTCAAGAGACTGAGGCAGGAGGATTGCAAGTTCCAGGCCAGTCTGGATAATTTAGGAAAAACTGTCTCAAAAATATAAAATTAAGAAAGGGCTGGTAGAGTGCTTGCCTAGCATATGGGAGTCCCTAGGTTAGATTCCCAGTACCACAAATATAAAATAAAATATTTTATCAATAAAATAACTTTCAAGCTGATGGTTGAATTTAAAATGAATCCATCCTCACATCTAAGATAGTTCAAAGTAAAACTAACAGTAACCTGACAAGTAGCCCTAGTTCTAGAACAGTATCATTTATTTTTTTTTAACGAGTAAAGTTTACTGTACTGGTTTTGGAGATGGATATTTATTACTGCTAAGGGATTTATGGTTTTAATTGCAAACAGGCTCTAATCAGCAACATCAGTACTAAAACTGGCTTGAAAACATGCTCCCAGGCCTTGTGGGCAGTAAGAAATTTGGTCAATATATAACTTTAACAATAAGTTAAGTAACTCACATGTTTTTAGTCCTCTTTTAACTAAAAATATAAATAAAATAAAGTTCCAATCCTTTGTATTCTTCTGGCCTCTTTGATGTAAAGTGCTTTCACAAAATTAATACCTTGATGGCAAGTCAATATAAAATGGTGAATAGATGTTGCTTCCTTTCTTCAGAAAGTTAATGTTCCTTTTCCCATATTTGTATTGGGTCAAACATTAAGCTTTGTATCTGGGATATCCTTGAGTATAAGTGTCTCAGAAATAGAAAGCCTGGACTCTCAGGGCTTTCTTCACTGGGCCAACATCCCTGGAACCTCTCCTTTGGGCAAAACACTAAAGGCAGTGCCAGGTTGGGACACAACCTTCAACAGGAGGCAGTCCCTGCTCTGAGAGCAACACCGACTCTGCCAGGGAAGGACTCAAATAAGAGTTCTTAAACAGACTACCTCAAATATAGCCGGGCAGCTGCATATGAAATGTGCCTGTAATTACTTCAGCAGGAATGATGAGGATCAGTCCACAAATGCAAAGTTGCCCTTCCTGTCTGGTCTCTGTTTCCCGGCGAAGCCCTAGGTCCGGAGAGCTGGGGCTAGAGCTTACCCTCCGGCAGGGGGGTGTCAGGACACAGCCACCGGGGGAAGCAGCTGCGGAAGAGCCAAGGGGAACTGGCCCGCACGACCCCCGAAGGCGCCTCGGCAGGTAGGGCAGGGGTCGGTCCCGCCCTGAGCGCGGCTCTCGGCCAGGAAGGAAAGCCTGCCGCGCTGCCGGAACCGCCCACCCACCCATCCATCCAGGTTCTGCGCCACGCGCGGGGCAGGGTCGAGGGTGCGGCGCGACCCGCGCGGGGCTCGGGGGCGGGCCCGCGCGGGAAGCCCCGCCCCTGGCCCCTCCCACCAGGCGCGCGAGTGGGTCCCGCGCGGCGCCAACCCTTTCCCGGGTCATCGCCCCTCCCCTCTTCCGGGCCTCGAGCCCCCCGCGCGCCGCCTCGGAGCCGCGCTGGCTCGTGCGCGTGCCCGCCCGCCCGCCGGTCCTCTCAGCGCGCGCCCGCTCGTCCGCCCGCCCGACGACGCGGGAGCCGCACGCGCCGGACGAGGCTTGCCGCGCTCCCTGTCGCCCAGCGCGGGCCGCTGAGCCAGCACCCTCAGTTTCCTGCCGGGACACGATCAGAACCGCGGGATCTGCAGCCCCAGAGCAGCGCCGCGGCGGCGGTGAGGAGACCCGGCCGGCAGGGAGGCGGTCATGGCGGGGCTCGGGGCATCGCGGGGGAGGGTGGTCCGGGCGCTCGTGCGGCCACGTCGAAGGTTCTCCGGCGGCCGGGCGGGCGGGGCTCGGGGGAGCGGGTGCGCGGGCGCCGGCTCCGCGCCGCCCTGGGGCCGGGGTCCGCGGGACCCTCGGCGCGCTCCTGAGCGCGGAGACGCCGCCTCGAGGCGCCTGCCACGTTTCCGCCGCGCGGCCCCTTCCGCCCCGGGGTGGGCCACAGCCCGGCGCCCCGACCCTCGGCCGGCCCCTCGGCGGCGGGGATGCTGGGCCCCGGACCCCGCTTGCTCTCCCGAGGGTCGCGCCTCTGGAAGGCGGCGTCCTCGAACCCGGGACTCGCGCGCGGCCTGCGGGCGACGACCCCCCTTAAGCCAGGATGTCGTGGGAGGGCGACGGAGGGCGGGCTCCGGGGCCCATCCCCCTGAACTTGGGGACACCCGGGTGGCCGAAGTTGGACCCCGTTTTGCAGGCCGGTCTCGAGAGTGGGTGGAGATGTTTGATGGCTCCCTCACCTCGCTCGCTCCTAACCGCAGCGGGCGTGCTGAGCCGCAGGTTTTGGTGGCTTCCAAAAGTCCCACTGCCGGCCCTGGGACACGCTCAGCATCCCGCGCGGGGACGCCGCCGAGGCTGGCCCTGGGCACTCTCAACCTTGGGAACGTCTATCAGAAATGTTTGTTTCTAGAAACGGTTGCGATTAGCTTTTCGTGACAAGGGAGGGGTGGGGGACTGGAAAGTTAGAAACTCCTGCAAGGCCCGGCCTGGGTTTTTCCTGGGGTTCTATCCACGCAGCCCGGAGCTAACGAGACTGTGGAACAAAAGTAGAACTTGAGGAGCAGCCGCCGCTGTGACGACGTCCCGGGATGACGTCACCGTGCGATGTTTAAAATGGGAGCTTTTTGCTCTCGACTGTGGGTGGAGGGATTGCGGCTACTTACTAAAGATGCCTAAGGACCTATTGGTCCTGCTTGTTTCTGGTTGTTCTCTCTCTCTGACTTCATAACTCTCCCTCTTTTACCTTTTGGTACTCCTAGAACATTGGTGGGGGATGGGTTAATTTTTCAGCTATTCCAGCCATCATTCCTTCAAACAAAAAAATAAAGTCCATATGACTCATCCTCATCTTGTGTTACAACCCAAGGCAACCACTAAGTGGTTCTTTCCTTCCTTTCTTCGTTTTTTATTTTTTGATATGAAACTGAGCAAACAAAAGCAAATCCCAAAACTCTGATATGTAGCACATAGTTGGCAAATTTAATGAATGAGGAGAATGATTTAGTCAAGGATTCAGTCCATTTCTTCAGTGTGGTTCCTTGCTTTCTTTGATGGGGTGGAAGCTAGTGTAGTTCCATCAACTTTTTTCCCAAACCATACTAAATTGCAGTGGGTTTTCTTTTCCATCATAACTTGGTACACTATAAATGTAGCTTTGTAAAGTAGAAATGGCTCACATTTTTCAGGAGGATATTATACAGTAATTGTAGTGTACTGAAGTAGTGTGTGCCCACACACGGTTACGTGTATATCTGTGCCCAGTTCCTGCTAGCTAGTAGAAGGTGAATTTGATGTTCCAGGGTTCCAGGAGGAAGGTATGGGTGTCTTTCCTTCCAGGATCAGGGTGAGTATGGCTGCCGTCACACTTCTCAGATAATTAAATAGAACTTATTTCACAGTGAGGTACTTTGAATCTGTACACAGAGAAAAGGAATTACATTATGAAGAGTCTTGAAGAGCAGTTTAAGAAATTCAGCAGAATCAACTTTATCTTTTGAATGTGTAGGAACATAAACTATTGCTAAGTTGGTTGGTTTTTATAGTAAGTATAACAGACTGTATGTCTTTAATATTTGCCCCCAAAGGTGGTATTGCTTAGCAAATGCAGCATCTGAACTTACAGCAGCCAAATGAATGAGCTCATCGGGTAAAGACAAAGTATATATCGAAACAATCCCAGGACAAGGTTTTTGTCTTTATGGATTAATCAATGATAAATCAGATCTGCCATTTAAGAGTCCTGAAAGGCAATTTCAAAATATAGCTATATCTGATTATTTCTTTTAGTTTTTCTGTGGGTGACCCAGAATTTCCACTCATAAATATATTTTGATAGTCACTTTTTTTTTCTTTTTAGGGAAGTATGTCTTTTTTCCTGAAAGAGTACCTATAGAAACTCAATAATGAATTTTTAAATCTACAACAGTTTTGAGATATAATTCACATACCATATAACTCACCCATTTAAAACACACAGTTCAGTGGTTTTAGTATATTCACGGTCATACAACCATTAGCATACTTAGTTATAGAATATTTTTATCACCCCCAAAAAGTGACCATGTACTTACTGGCATCACTCCTCCTTTCCACATCCCTCCTGCCCCTTGACCTCTCATCTGTTTTCTATCTATAGATTTGTTTATTCTGGACATTGGATATGAACGGAATCATATGTATGTGATATTTTGTGACTAGCTTCTTTTAGTAGGATGTTTTCAAGGTTCACTCCTGTTGTAGCATGTGTGGGTACTTAGTTCCTTTTAATTGCAAATAACATTCCATTGCATATGTGTACCACCGTATTCCTCAGCTGGAGGGTTGTAGTCGCCGCCTTCGTTTTTACTTTTTGGACTTTGTGAATAATGCTGCTATGGACATTACGCTACAAGTTTTTGTGTGAACGTGTTTTATTTTTCTTGGTCATATAGTTAAGAAATAGAATTATTGGATAATGTGCTCTTTGTGTAACCTTTTTAAGAACTGCAAAACTTCCAAAATGGCTCTATCATACTAGATTTTTAAAGTGAACCCTCTATGTGTTTTAAAGCTCAAATCACTTCACAAAAATTTTAAATTTTAATTATAATAGATGAATATTGACTTGTTTAATAAAACCTGTATAATATATAATGATTCTCTTTGAGTGATATGTCTGTGTTTATTTTAGTCAACAAGAACATTTCATGTAATCTCTACTGTGATAAAATTGTGAAATTGTGTTTTATAATAAGCTCTTGATGGCATAAACATAAGTTAGTGATTGTTCTGTACTCCAGATATGAACCAGTGAATCAAGTTAAAATTGGAAGGAGGAAGCAAAGCTGTAAGGAAGAATTTTTGCAGAGTTTTATCTTCCAGTTTTTATATTTTTTTTCTGAGAAAATCTGTTTTATCTTTGCAGGGAAAAATGAAGAATGAAATTGCTGCCGTTGTCTTCTTTTTCACAAGGCTAGTTCGAAAACATGATAAGTTGAAAAAAGAGGCAGTTGAGAGATTTGCTGAGAAATTGACACTAATACTTCAAGAAAAATATAAAAATCACTGGTATCCAGAAAAGCCATCAAAAGGACAGGCCTACAGGTAAAAATTAGATTGGAAAGTTGGATTGGACTAAGTGAAGAGACAAATCAACTCCTGAAATGGGTGCAAGGCCAGAGGACTGAAGGGTGTCCCAACTATGCCTATAATGATTTTATCTGCAAAATACAGACAATATCTGGGGTGTCAAGGTATTTTCTTCTTACTTATTTTAAAGTGTAATTATTTGTTGATGGAGTTCCACTGCCTAGACCTGGAAGGCCAGTGCTACAGGCTCATAGCAGTTAGCCTCTCAGGATTATGGTCCAGCTTCTGGCTGAGTACGTTTCTCTATGTATCATAGGTACTTGGGGTTTTCCACAATTCTAGAGGACGCCTTGTCAATCATATATGGGCATGGTAAGAGTTGAGGAAAGTAAGTCTGGTATCTAAGAGTAAATTACATGTAGCATGTTTTTTGAAGGAAAAGAGATATATGGAGAACTAGGATTTTTAGATGGCTAATATGTTGACACAGGAATAATCTCATTTATACTTTGCATAATTCTTTTTGGTAGAAGCCAGTATATAAATTGTAGTTGAAGGTGACTAACCTGTGATCCACAATTGGTAAATAATAGCTCTAGAATTTAAACTCATATCTTAACTCCAAATTCTCATGCATTTTCTGCACACCACTGCCTTGGCACTGGGAAGGAAGAAAATTCTTACTTGCAGCTGTCTTTTGTACTCTGGTTTATGAGTTACATTTGCAGCTTGAAGTAAAGAAATGCAGGCTCCTACAAAACATGACCTGGCATGTTCACTCCTTAGTATTTATATGGCTACTGAGAACCTGGGCTGAGAATCTCTTCCTAAAATTAGCTGTCAAACTCTTCCACATTTATGCATGTGGCCACAAAAAAATAAAAGTAGAACAGTTGTGGCTATAGTGACAACTACAGAGATTCTCTTTCATTTGTGTCTATTGCTTCCTAAAGTTTCTTCCACAAATCAGCACCTCTGTGCTTTGGTATAAAAAATGTTTCCTGTCTCACTGAGCTCTTACAAGTATAGTACTATTCAGGGAATCTAGAAGGAGGTGAAAATACGATTTATTTCTCATTTGCTAAAAGTCAAGTGAGCTAATGTTCTATTGACAAGAAAAGAACCAAGATAATTGATGTATTTTCTCCTTCATAATTATCAAAAGAGGTTTCTTAGTAAATTAGAAAGTGTAGTAGATTGAAGTTGAAATGTGGATGTTAATGTGGGCTCAAGTCATTTTTATTTTCTTACTTGATTTTCTTTTTACTGCACATGCACATCTACATTTCTGATATAGTGAGTAGCTTTTGTGAGCTAGAGCTGTTGACGCTTCTTGCACTGATCTAATAGACATTGGATGAAGGCTTTTGGAAGTGCCAAGCCACTGTACTATTACTGCAAAAAGAGGCACTGTCAAGTAAATACTTAAAAGGTCAGACAGTGTACAGTTTCATTTCCATTCTAAAACTTGAGAAAAAAGTCAAACAGGATTAAATTGGCATGTGATCAAAAGTATCATTGAGTCATTTTAAAGCTGTCTTTGAAGTGGATATTTGACTTCATGGTGGGTCATTAATATTATAAAAAAGAATACAAGGTTAGCCAGAGTTATTAAAGTCTCTTCAGTTCATGGAGTAGGCTGAAGCATTCTTTTTCTTCCAAAATGGTTATAAATTAAAATTGTTTCTCTGCAGTATATACAAATAAGATACTTATAGAGGGCAATTTGGCATTATTAAGATCTGTAAAAATACTTATATCTTTTAAACATTAAGTCTCCTAGGAATATTCTGGAAGTGTAATGAGAAATGCAGACAAATATGTATGAATATGGATGTGCCTTACACTTTGTAATTGCAAAAAAAATGGAAAGCACTAAACTGATAACATTAAATGGTAGACTATTTTTATGTAACTTAAAATCTTGTTTTTGAATAGTAGTTAGTGGACACATAGTCACTGTGTAGAGTACAAAAATAGTATAAAAATATATCAGGTATCTAACTAGGTGAGGTGGTATATGCCTATAATACTAGCTATCTTGGAGACTGAAGCAGGAAGAGATGGTAAGTTCGAGGACAGCCTGGGCAAATTAGAAAGACCCTGTCTCAGTATTTCAAAAGGGCGGGGAATGTAGCCCAATGGTAAAATGCTTGCATGTGTGAGGCCCTACATTCAATTGCCAGTACCACAGAAAAGTGAATGAGTGTGTGTGTGTATACCTAAATTTGTTAAAGTCTCTGTTTAAGCATCTATATTTGCATATAAGTTTTAGGCTTAGAGCCTATATCACCCTCATGTGGATAAGATGCAAAGATGCAACACATCAGACTCTTGAATTACCTTATACAGCTTTAGAATCTATAGCTTAGGTCCATCTTATAAAAAGGACCAAGCACCTTCTCACATACTATAAAACAATATTTTTCACTCTGAATTGCCATACATACATATATATATAAAATTGATGTTAAGGTAGATATAGACAGAGTAAGATACTGTGTTTGTTGTTGAATATAGAGTGCTGAGGATTGTACCCAAGACCTCAAGTACTCTATCACTGTGTTATACCCCTCTCCCCCAACTCTTGTTTTGTTAAATAACATGAACTTTGGTGTCTGGTGGCTTAGATTAAAGTCTTAATATATTACTGTTAGTTGTATGATGTTGGAAAGTTATTCAAACTCTACCTTTTTTCCATATAGTAATAAAGGTAGTATCTAACTCAGAATCATTGTGAAAATTAAAAGTGAACACATGCAAAACATTTAGGAAACTGCTCATTATATAATAAACATTCAAAAGTTATGTTTTAGAAACATTAGCTCTTACTAATAAGAACTTTTTCATTTTTGATGAAAATTGAAACCAACTAATAAGACAATTTAACCTTTTTAAAAAGTTGCACTATTCTGAATACATTGTATTTTATGGCTTAATTACTACTTGCTAATTAATCTGTGTCACCATATTTTATAGTTTCATGTCTGAGGAAGAAGTGAAATGATTTATCTAAACTCACCCAATAAATATGTACTAGGACTGGTATTAGCACTCAGGTTCTCTTGACTGATTTTTGGTTGTACACAAGAAATACTTTCTATTGTAGCTGCCATTTCCTACTTAAGCAGAATGCTTGTTTTTTGTTGTTGTTGTTTGTTTGTTTGTGGTTTTTTTGGTGGGGGGTTTAACCCAGAGACCTTCTACTTCTGAGCTATACCCTCAGCCCTCCCCCCCCCTTTTTTTTTTAAATTTTTTTATTGTAGTAATTCGTGCAATATCCCCCCCCTTTTTTTAAACAAGGTCATACTGGGTTGCTGAGGCTGGCCTTGAACCTAAGATCCTCCTGTTTCTGCTCCCAAGTACTGGGATACAGGCATGTGCCACCACACCCAGCTAGAATGTTTTGTGGAGGAAGAGGGTGCTGGGGATTGAACCCAGTGATGTTCTACCTCTTAAGTTACACCTTCAGCCCTATTTCATTTTGTTTGTAAACAGGGCTTGCTAAGTTGCTGAGGCTGGTCTTTGAGCCTGGGATTCTTCTGTCTCAGCCTCCCAAGTACTGGAATTGCAGATGTGCACCCCTATGCCCAGCTAAATGATTGTTTTAATGTATATTTTTGCATTAACTTTAGTAGCTGTCTTTGAACATTCCATTGGTAGATGTGCTATTTCTTAGATTAAAAGAAATGTAACAGAAGAGCTAATGGTTTAGAAATTTTCTCATTTATTTTGGCAACTTTAAAAAAAAATGGTAACATGTTATGTGAAATAAAACAGTATTTTAGGATTATATTTTAGTCATAAGTATGTGATATGAATGGTTCTGTGTCCTTGGCTAATTATATATTTTTCAATTATAGGTGAGGCAGAGGGCACCCTTTTAACACTTATTTACTATCCAGTATGTAAAAACAAGTAAATAACTGATTAAAACGTTGCGTAACAATTTCCAAATATTACTTGAGAGGGAGGGAGGGTGAGGGAGCAGGGTGGGAATTGGGGAAGGGGTCAAATGAGAAATGTGTGCACATATATCATTATTAATTTGTACCTAACAAAGATGTATGCTTACAATGCATGAATTTTTTTTTTTTTTTTTTTTTTTTTTTTTTTTTTTTTTTTTTTTTTTTTTTTTTTTTTTTTTTTTTTTTTGCGATACTGGGGATTGAACTCAGGGGCATTCTACCTCCGAGCTATACCCCCAGCCCTATTTTTTATTCTTTATTTTGAAACCGAGTCTCACTAAGTTGTGGAGTGCCTCACTAGGTAGCTGAGGCTGGCTGCGAACCCGGATCCTCCGGTCTCAGCCTCCCGAATGCTGGGATTACAAGTGTGCGCCACCACACCCGGCTGCACGAATTATTACAATAAAAAAAGAGAGAGATTTAAAAAAAAAAAAAAAAGAATTTCCAAATATTTAAAACACTGATTGAGTTCTTTAGGTAGTTACAGATTTTATTGTATAGGAATTTGGCATACAAAAACTTTAACCTTCGTAGTTCTAAGTTATAATACTTTCATATTCTGTGCTTATTAGACACGTGTAGTCAGTCTGGGTAAACTGAGGTAGAGCCAGTTCTAGTTATTCTGGGCATACATAGGTGCCTTCTTTTCTCCAGACTGGGCAGTTTTTATGCTGCCTCCTAGCCTGTAGTTTGCATTTGTTACTGTTTATATAAATATGCTTCTAGGTTCTCCATCATGGTATTTTATTATTTTTAATCACTTTGGCAAATATTGATAAAGTTTATGGTTAAGATCCAACTAAAGTCATTAATGTAACTCCATTTTGTTGTAGATGCATTCGTGTCAATAAGTTTCAGAGAGTTGATCCTGATGTCCTGAAAGCCTGTGAGAACAGCTGTATCTTATACAGTGACCTGGGCTTGCCAAAAGAACTTACTCTCTGGGTAGATCCATGTGAAGTGTGCTGTCGGTGAGTTTTCAAGTTTGGGGATGGATTTTACCAAATTCTATCATGTACAGCCTGCGCGCGCGCGTGTGTGTGTGTGTGTGTGTGTGTGTGTGTGTGTGTGTGTGTGTTCCTGTCCATCCTTGTTGCCAAGAATGGTGGTTTGTTTCTCAGATACAAATTTTATGAAATATTCTCATGTGTGTTTGTATTATACGGTATTCCAGCCCCCCCCCCACACACACACACTTTTTTTAAAGCTTTGCCAAGAATTTTATTGTAGACCAAGAAGTAGAACTTAAGACACCCAGACTCCTAAGTCAGTCTTTCATTGGTGGTGTACTTTCTCTTCAAGTTAGGAAAGAAGCTAACTCCAAATAATACTGGAAAATAATTTTTGATTGGTCTCTATCTCTAGTATACTTCCCTCCCCTATTCTGATTTTCAAGTAACTGAGAGATGTTTTCAAGGTTTTGTTTTCATAGTGGAAATTGCTCTCTTCTCATTTTGTAGTATTGCAAAAGGTATGAAATCTGCTTCAACTCCATTCGTTAAAAAAAAAATATGGGGTGTGGTGGCGCACGCTTGTAATCCCAGCATTTGCACTTGGGAGGCTGAGACAGGAGGATCTGGGTTCAAGTCCAGCCTCAGCTACTTAGGAACTTTGCAGCTGAGGTTCAATCCCTAATACCACAATAAAAAACGAACAAACAAAAACCCTAATCTCACTGTGCTCTGAGCAATGTTCTAACCCTGTTAGAGAACTAACTTTGTCCTTTCAGGGTTGATTCACAAATCACAAATAAAAAAAAAAAATACAGTGGAATAGACACTCTTAATAGTGAGAGTTTAAAAAATTAAAACAACATTCTGCATTTAGGTTGTTGAGAGTGCAATAAGGGAGAAAAAGGGTATGGTATAACAAATAACAACAGTCTGATTTGTGGTGTAATAGACGTATCTAGCAGAACAGGATGAGGCATGCCTGTAATCCCAGCTACTTAGGAGGTTGAAGCAGGAAGATCACAAGTTTGAGGCCAGCCTAGGCAATTTAGGCAAAACTGTCTCAAAATTAAAAAAAGAAAGAACAAGGCTGGGAATGTGGCTCGGTGGTATAATGTGAAGCCCTGGGTTCACTCTCTAACACAGCAAAATAGAAGTTGTACAAAGTGCTGTGGTACGTGATACAGAGAAAGTTTTGGACTCTATTGGGGGATCAGGCAAAACAACCGAGTAGATGAAACTTAATCTGAAAGGGGAAAGAAGATTTGAGACTGAGTATGTGACAGTGGAAAGAATATCCTTCTGGAAAAAAAAAAAAACAACAGGACGAGCCAGAGGCATGGAACCCCCCTCATTAATTTTTCTATGGCTTTACCTGAAGGGTGTTTCTCTTTAGTTTTGAGATACTAAATGTTTTATGTGTAGTACTAAAAATACATGGTTATTCATCCAGTAAATTTTATCAGGAACACCCCTGAACACTACCTAATTTTCTAGCACTTAGTATAAGCTTGTTGCTTTGGCAAGTAAAGGAGGTGTAGAGGTTTATGGAAATAGAGATTCTCCAACACCTCTTTCTCAGGTAGAAAAATGAAGAGAAAGCCATCTCAAATTTAAATCTGAGAGTTCAAACATTTTTTGATTCTGGGGCTAATGAAGGACTCACCTTGGGTTGGTGTCAGACTTTGAAGACTTCAGCCACTGGACCCTACAGAAGACCTCAGTTTACAAGAGTTATCACAAAGTTACTGAATTGTTTACTTTTTTGACTTGTGCTTGACACTCAGTTGAGACTTCCTTAACACATACTTCAAGTTGTATAGTTTCTCAGCCTATGAAAAATTAGAAGCAGCATTTGAAAGATTACTCATAGTAGTTATAAAGCTACAAAAAAATGTCATGTGGTCTGACAGAAAAGAGTAAAAAGCTAAAAACTGGGTACAAATATATTAGTCAATAGTTAATATTTAGTATATTGATCCCAAATCATCTGGGAAATATTTTTATATCCAGGAATCTTTGAAGAAGTTAGGTAATTAATAAAAACATTTTGGACATTTATTTTAAATGTTTAAAATCAATCTTGGCACCTGAAGATCAAAGTTTTGGTTAAATGGACATTCTACTTAAGTAGATACTTTGATATTTTATTACTTAATAATTCCAGATAATGAAAAATGCTACTATGCTTTCATCTTAATTTAAGAAAATCTTTATATTCATTCAATATTACTACTAAGTAATTTTATACAGTTAAAACTGCTAAAAATGGCTGTGATGTGGGTTTTTTTTTTTTTTTTTTCTCTCTCTCACTGTTAATAGAAATCACTTTCAGAAGCTGGGCATGGTGGCACACACTTGTAATCCCAGTACTTGGGAGGCTGAGACAGGAAGATCGCAGGTTTGCGGCCAGTCTCAGCTACTTACTGAAGCCCTACTCAACTTAATGAAACCCTGTTTCAAAATAAAAAATATAAAATAGGGCTGGGGGTGTAGCTCGAAGGTAGGATGTCCCTGAGTTCAATCCCCAGTACTGGGAAAAAAAAAAAAAAAGAAATCACTTTCAGAATGTAGAACCCCTAAAAGAAAGATGCATTAGCAATTGAGTAAAGGTGATTGATATAAGTTAATAGGGGACATTGAGCTCTTGAGAAGTGGGTGGTTTCGTTTGTTGGTTGCTTTTGTTTTCCTTTTTGATACTAGGAATTGAATTCAGAAGCATTCTACTCCCAAGCTATACCTCCAGCCATTTTTTATTTTGAAACAGGGTCTCACTAAGTTGCTGAGGCTGGCCTGGAACCATTTAATACTAAGAATCACTAGTTGAAGATCATCAGTCAGCTCCAATGTCCTCATCTAGCATATAGGAAACTAAGGCCTGAGGAGATTGACTTGCCTTTGATTATAGAGCTAATTAGTGGCAGAGCCAGAACAAGTAACTAGTCCAGTGCTCATTCCACCAACCTATAGGATCTCCATTTGTGAGATAAACTGTAAAAGAACAGAAAAAAAGAGTTCTACACCACATTCGTGTAGAATTGATGGCTTCATTTAGCCTGTGGAAGTAGAAGACAGCACAGCTATCTAAAGAAACAGAAGTTACCTCTGAGGCTACTTAGTTACCACATGAACTTTCACAGACTTTCTGGCAGGTAGGCCTTTACCTTATCAGGTAGTCATTATGTTTCTAAAATAATTTGATAAAAGAATTATCTTAAACTGAATTGATACCACTTAACCCTTATTTTCTACTGAATCATATGTATGTCATTTCCACTTGAAGTCTTTTGTTTTAAACTTTCTTCAAGCCTAGAATCACTCTGTTTCTAACTTTAAATTACATTATGTGAACTGCTTAATTATTAATTTCCTTTGTTCTCACTTATTAGAAATTGTTTCATAGTACTTACATTGTGTAGTCCATTTAAATAGACTTGTGGGTTTTTCCTTTGTCTTTTGAATAAAAACTTGGCTTTATTGTGCATTTTGCATTCATTTTTTCTCATCACAAGACTTTTCCTTTTTTTTAAGTAACCAACACCCAAGGTTACACTTTGACAATTAGTTTTCCTATATCAAGCTTTGAAAAATGTTTTGCAGTTCTAGAAATCTCTGAGTAGGAAAAATAATTTCAAGCAAAACTTTATTTTCCTCAACAAGTCTTTTTGTCTTTACTCTACAAATTGCCTGAATTCTTATTTTTTGTCAGTGTGAACATAAGAAACACAGGCCACTTCTCAATTTAGTCACAGTAAATAAAAGTAGATCTCATAGAAAATGTCTAGTTGACTTGTTACTTGAATTACTAGAATATACATTACAGTGGTCATTTAGAAGTACATTAGAAAATATTACAGTACAACCAATGTTATTAATAAATACAAAAATGTAATCAAAACAATGGATTTCTTTGTGTTGTTTTAATCATTTTCTCTCCTTTTTTGAGTTTTTTGTTTTTTGGTTTTTGTTTTTTGGTTTTTGGTTAGGAACATGTAGAAAAGAAAATAGGATCACTTTTATTTGTACTTAAGTAAACCAGACACAGGAAATTATGGCATGCTTGCTGGTAGGGAGCAGGGCTAGAATATTAAATGTGTAGGGTCCAGTTCTGAGATGGTTCCTTTATTGTCTTGAAATATTTATATATCCAGACCTGTTTAATTGTTTTCATGAACATTTTCTTTATTGATGTGATTTCAAGATTTGTAAATTTTTTATATACACTTAGGTATGGAGAGAAAAACAATGCATTTATTGTTGCCAGCTTTGAAAATGAGGATGAGAACAAGGATGAGATCTCTAAGAAAGTTACCAGGGCCCTTGATAAGGTTACCTCTGATTATCATTCAGGATCTTCTTCTTCAGATGAAGATACAACTAAGGAAGTAGAAGTGAAACCCAATTCGGTCACTGCAACCCCAAGCCCTGTGTACCAGGTAACTACGAAACATTAGTAGTACTTGCCTGGATGCTCCAGGTAGTCCTGTTCTGATTTTATATTCTGAATCTCAGTTCTTCCCTTTCCCACCCTAAGGAAGCTGATTATCTGAAATATAAATTGGTATCCTGAGTCACTTTTTGTGTGTGTGTGTGTGTGTGGTACTGGGAATTGAACTCAGGGGCATTCTACCTTGGAGCTATACCCCCAGCCCTATTTTTTATTCTTTATTTTGAAACCGAGTCTCACTAAGTTGCGGAGTGCCTCACTATATAGCTGAGGCTGGCTGTGAACCCGGATCCTCCCGTCTCACCCTCTTGAATGCTAGGATTACAAGCGTGCGCCACCACGCCCGGCTCACTTTTTTAAAGGTTTGTTTTACTAAATAACTAAGATAAATATATTTCAAGACATTTGCTCTTTTCCCCCCAAATAAAATAAAATAAAACGTTCCTGATACTTTAAAATCCCTCATTTTACTTAAAAATGGCTATTTGACTTTTAAGTCTTTAAGCATTTTCAATCTATACCTTTGGGTTTAATTTTCTTCTCTTTCCATTATACAATGAAACTTTACTAAATTATATTTTGATTAATTTTTATGAGCTTTAATAGTTGAAGAGTTGCATAGATAGCATGCATGCGTATATTTATTTGCATACATATAACAAAGAACATTTAATATATTTTAAAAATCTTGACCAAATAATATTCAATTTTTTTTTTTTTTTTTTGTGGTACTGAACATTCTACCTCTGAGCTACATCCGCAGCCCTCTCTCTTTTTTTTTTTTTTTTTTTTTTAATTTTGAAACAAGGTTTGCTGAAACTAGCCTCAAACCTGCAATCCTCCTAGCGTCCTAGGTACTGGGTTTACAGAAATATACCACCACACCTGGCTAAGAAAACTTTTTTAATCAGAATAATTTGTAGAGATCTTTGGAATTGAGCTTTATTCTACATATGTACTTTAAATTTTGAAATGTACCTAATTTTGTTAATTTGCCTCAATTAGTCATAATTTAACATGCCAGATTTATGGTAGGATTGGTTAGACTAAAATGAAAATTTAGACCTACTAAGTAAGAAGCAGAGTACTGGAGTTTTGAGTGTGAAAAACTAAACTTTTAAATTTAGCACATATCTATCTAATGAATAATATTTGAATGAAACTTTCTTATTTCCTTTTTTTGGATTGTTGAATTATTCCTCCTAGGATTAAGAGAAAGATTAGTTCTGAAGATTATCATACTACACACATACGTATATTTTAACATGCACCTGCTTTATAAAACTTGAAATAGTATAAAAGGATATAATAGTAAGTCCTTCCTCTCTTTAACCATCAGTCTTGTGCCTTTCCACAGAAGCATTCATCACTGGGATTTTGTTTTGGTGTCCGTCCTTCCAGAGAGATCTTCTATATAGATAAATATATTTGCATTTCAGGATCTGTTTTATAGTTAACTTTTTTACATACTTTTATCTAGGTGCATTATGGTCTCATACATTGTCGTAGTGATATACATGTACACAGCACTTGGTGAGCTTTCCCTTAGCTCCCTCCCAGGATCATTTTAAAAACATTTACCATGCTAGGCATAGTGGTGCACATTTGTAATCCCAGTACTTGGGAGGCTGAGACAGGAGGATTGCAGGTTCACAACCATCCTGGTGCACATTTGTAATCCCAGTACTTGGGAGGCTGAGACTGGAGGATTGCAGGTTCACAGCCAGCCTCAACAACCTTATGAGGCCCTTTGCAACTTAGCGAGACCTTGTTTCAAAATAAAAAAATAAAATCAGACTTGGGGTGTAGCTAGGAGGTAAAATTCCCTAAGTTCAATCCTTAGTAACCCCCCCACACACACACAAAAAAAATATTTGCCATAAATGTTTTAGGCATTATTTTTCTCTGTATGATGCATTAATACTGTAAATTACTTTTGTTGAATTCCCTATAATTGATTCAAATGTGTTTCAATTTTACTTCAGAATTTTGTTACTCAAGCAAAAATGTAAGTCTCAAAGTGAATTGATTGCTGATAATTCTTTTTAAGTAAATTGGCCCTTAATTTTTATGTCTTTTAAAATTAAGTTGCAAATCATGAAAGACTGTTAGAATAACAGAAAGGCACAGGAAATCTAAGTGTCTTTTACATGCTTCTTCAGAGAAACGATTCTTGGACAAAACATTTCATAGCAGAGAAACACTCATATTACAAGTCCTCATGTAGATGGCTAATGCAGTTATCCTACTTTACAGAATCGGAGGCTGAAGCCAGGGGTGCTCTACCACTCAGCTACATCCTCAAACCTTTTTTAAATTTTATTTAATTTTGAGACAGGGTCTCACTAAGTTGTAGAGGCTGGCCTTGAACTTTTGGTCCTCTTGCCTTAGCCCCCAGGTTGCTGGGATTGTAGGTGTGTACTGTTGTGGCCAGCTGAGTGGCCCACTTTATTCTTCCTACCTTTTTTTTTTTTTTTAATCTTGAGTCTGGCATTGTCAAGAGCTTGGAGGTTATCAGATAAGGACAAACAATTCTTAGCTTGTGGTCTTTGTTCTGCAGTGTTTCTAAAAGGTGTCCCTAGAGTCAGCTCTTCACAAATTAAGAACCAAAGATTACAGATTTAACTCAGTATTAATCAAAATCCTAAAGGGCTTTATCTAGAAAGTGACAGATTGGTAGAAAAAATGTTTAAAAAGGAAAATCAAATTGTAGGACTCATACTAATATAAAACTATTTTATTCATTGAGATAATGTATTAATGGCTTAAAGATACTCAAACTTTTTCAATGGAACACAAGTGCAGAATAAATCCATATGTGTATAGTTGATCTCTCCCCACCAAACACATGTAAGTGCCAAAGCAGTTTAAGTGGGGAAGTCTTGAAGAGTTGATACTGAAACAATTGGATAATCTATACAGAAGAAGAAAAATATATATATACATATACAGTATACATATTGTACCTCTGAGCCAGGAATCCAGCTCTCTGTATATATGTATATATATGCTCTCTGGTGTCATGCACACAAATAACTAATTTGATATGATAGACCTAAACATAAAAGCTAAATCCTCAGTGCTTTTAGAAGAAATATGAGTATCTTTACTATCATAATATAGGCAAAGATGTCTTCTAGAAGTCATAAAAAACAAGGGGGAAAAATTCAGATATTGAATTTCATCAAAATTAAAAATAAGCCAGGCATGGTAGTGCACGTTTGTAATCCTAGCTCAGAGGTAGGATGCCCCTGGGTTCCACCTCCAGTACCGCAAAAAAATATTTTTTTTTTTATTCAGCCAGGCACGTGGTGACATATGCCTGTAATCCTGGTACTTGGGAGGCTGAGACCGGAGGATTGAAGGCTTGAGACCAGCCTCATCAACTTAATGAGAACCTGTTTCAAAATAAAAATAAAATCTGGTTCAGAGGTAGAATTTCCCATGGTTCATTCCCTAGTACACTAAAGAAAAGAAAGCATTAAGAAAAAGAATGGGCAAACCATAGGCAGAGACAAACTAATTTCTTATAGATATTTGTAAAGAACTTGTTTCTAGAATATACCTTAAAATTCACTCCTACAAATTATTAATAAAAGACAAATGACCCATTTAAAAATATTGGACAATGCCAGGCATAATGACACATGACTGGAATTCCAGCAACTTAGGAAGCTAAGTCTCAGGAGGCAACTTAGGAAGCTAAGTCAGGAGGATTGCAAATTTGAGACCCGACTGGGCAATTTAACATGGCCCTATTTAAAAATGAAAAAATAAATAAAAAAGATTAGGGATGTAGCTTAGAGATAGAGTGCCCTAGGTTCAATCCCCAATATTTTGGGGGCAAAAGTTGTATATAAATACTGTACTAAAGAAGTTTCGTAGAGCCAGGCATGATGGCACATGCCTTTAATCTCAGTAATTGGGAGGAGGATCGCAGGTGCACAGCCAGCCTCAGCAACTAGGTGAGGCTCTCCTAAATTTAATGACACCCTGTTTCAAAATAAAAATAAAATAGTGCTAGAAGTATAGTTCAGAGGCAGAATGCCTCTGCGTTCAATCCCTAGTACCACACACACACACACACACACACACACACACACAGAAATTATGTAAATTCATGAAAAAGTGCTTGATTTCATTTATCATCAGGGTAATGTAAATTAAACCATAATGAAACATTTTTTCCAAACTAAATCTAACAATACCAAATTTCAGCAAAGATATAAAGCAGCTAGATTTCATAAGTTACTGGTGGGAATGTAAAATAGATAGAGCCACTTTAAAAAACATACTTCTAAGCCGGGCGTGGTGGCGCACGCTTGTAATCCCAGCATTCGGGAGGCTGAGACCGGAGGATCCGGGTTCGCGGCCAGCCTCAGCTACTTTAGTGAGGCACTCTGCAACTTAGTGAGACTCGGTTTCAAAATAAAAGAATAAAAAATAGGGCTGGGGGTGTAGCTCGGAGGTAGAATGCCCCTGAGTTCAATCCCCAGTACTGCAAAAAAAAAAAAAAAAAAAAAAAAAAAACATACTTCTAAAGGCAAATGTTCACATACCCTGTTAACCAGCAATTTTACTATTAAGTATTTTGCCAAGAAAAATAAGACTATATGTCTATAAAGCCAAGTGCAAAAAAAGTAGAATATAGAATGGTATGTGTGTTTAAGGATTATATAGATATGCTCACAGTGCCTACATGAGATCTCTCTGCAGGTATACCCCCAAAATTTACTAGTGTCAGTTGTTACTGAGAAGAGTAATTAGGTAGCATAGTTTGGTAAAGTATAGACTTCCCACTACCCTTTCCTTTCTTTCTTTCTTTTTTTTTTCAGAACCCAGGGGTATTCTTCCTCTAAGCTACACTCCCAGTTCTATTTTTTATTCTTTATTTTGAAACAGGGTCTTACTAAGTTGTGGAGGGCCTCACCAAGTAACTAAAGCTGGCCATGAACCTGCAATCCTCCTGTCTCAGCCTTCTAAGCTTTTATATCTTTTCAGTTTTCTATCATGAATTCAATGCTATACAGAATATAAAAATAAAAAAAAAATATGTACACTTGGAAGGACTGATTGGAGGTCAGAGAAATTTGAAACTTTACAGACGTAGTGTTCTGAGCAGAGGAGGCCCTAAATTGCTGATAAGAACATTAATAATCTGAACTTTATGTGCCTATCTGACTGACAAGATGATAATCTGACTCTATTTTTCCCCAACACTAACCTGGCTATAACAGACTGATCTGGAGAGTTTTGTCAAAATACCTGATCTCTATTCCTAAGATTTTATTACTATTTATTAGACCAGGGCTGGAGCATGAATGCTTTGTGTTTTTAAAAGCTCCCTATGTGATTCCTTGCTTAACTAGCTATGAAAAACACTGGTCTAAAACATATATGTATGCTTTGATTCATTCTCTATTTTGGTCTTTTCTGGTTGAAGTTGTCTTATGTGTGTTTTGCTCATATTTTCAGTAAGGACTGATCACCTATTATGAATGAGGTTTTTAACATATGTAGACTTAATCAAGAATGCCATTTAGGCCTACTTTTAGGGGTTTTGATGACTGCTTTTGTCTTTAACAAGAAATCTGGAAGATCACCTAGTTCTTCCTAAACACATGACTAATTTTTCCTTTGAATTAATTTAATGCTTTCTCTTCTACAGATTTCAGAACTGATATTCCCACCTCTTCCAGTGTGGCATCCTATGCCCAGAAAAAAACCAGGAATGTATCGAGGGAGTGGCCATCAGAATCACTACCCTCCTCCTGTTCCGTTTGGTTATCCAAATCAGGGAAGGAAAAATAAATCATATCGTCCAATTCCAGTGACATGGGTACCTCCTCCTGGAATGCATTGTGATCGGAATCACTGGATTAATCCTCACATGTTAACACCTCACTAGTTCCTTTTGATTCTGTTGGTGTCATGTTAAGAGAAGGGTAGAATATACCTTTTCATTCGGAATTGAAAGTTCATAGTAGTAAAGTTAGATGGAACAAAACCATCAAACTTATTTTTATAGAGAAGTTATTGAGAATAATCTTTCTTAAAAATATATATATGCACTTTAGATATATTGATATAGTTTGAGAAACTTTATTAAAATTAGTCAAGTGCCTGAGTTTTTAATATTGGACTTGAGTATTTATATATTGTGCATCAACTCTGTTGGATACAAAAACACTGTAGGAGTGGATGGTCTGTTCTAGCACCTTTGAGCATTTACTTTATGAAAAGTAATGTAAGTTATTTATACATGAGGAAATCTATTTTATGTCGTTGTTGTTTAGAAGAATTACGTGAAATCATGTAGTTGCAAATAAAAAGTAGTTTGAGGCATGGCAATGCGTGTTTTTGTTCTCTGTATAAAAAAAGGGAAAGAACAAAAGGGATATTGTACCTCACTGTATTTAACTAAATATTTAGCAAAGAAAAAATAAGAATTTCAAGTTTTCCTTTAAAAAAATCAACTTTATTAACCATTCTTTCCCCAAAGGCCACATATAAAAATAGGCATTTTAAAAGTCTAAAATTTGTTAGTGGTAGCTAATTGAAAATATAAATAAAATATTTTTATATAAAATGTCTTTTAACTACTATCAAAGTCACTATTCCTAGGATTTTTCTAACCAAGAATTTGGCCTGTCGTAATTTTCATAGGACATTTAACTTACATGCCTTATACCTTTACATAAAGTAGAATTGTTCTTATAGCCACTCTACTCTTGTGCCTTTTTTCAAAAAGTTTGTCTTTACTTTAGAGGACTAAAAGTCAAATAGTACAGTACTTCAGATTCTTCAGCAGTCCTTCTATTTATACCACTGTAATCCCATCAGTCTTGTAAGCGTACTTGAACTACAAAAAGAAAAAAAAAGACATCTTTAAGAGTTGGGATATTTTTCCAAAGGTAAATTTTTTAAAACTACAAGCAGCAATAAATATTCTGGTATTAAGTTATTTGGCTTATAAAGAAAACTAAAACTGGCTTAATACTCATTTCATGGCCTTGGCTATTCCAAAAATTCCTGTCATTATTTTAGAAATAAATTCTATTGATGTGTAGAATACAAAGGACACAATCATAAAGGTGTAGTAAATTCTATTGATGTGTAGAATACAAAAAAGACACAATCATAAAGGGATAGCTCACTGGTGTGAAAATTCAAAGTCAGTTTTAATAGTGGAATTTATAGTGTTTGCAGCTTCATTAGGAAGCTCATTTTTAACCTGTAGAGACATTTCTTGACCTCTTGTTAATGTACTCGAGCTGTAAACAGCTTTATTTCTAAGCCATAATATCTTTTTCCCCTGAAATCTTTTCCTAGTGGCAATTGGTATCACAAGGAAAAGACCTTTTAAGATATAAAACATGTTTAGCTGTCAAAATCATTGCAGTGTTCCCTAATAGATCCTAGAGAATTTTATGGTGATAAAGCAGAATTGTGGGCAATTGGTATAAATTAGGAAAAGTTTCAAGTGTTTTCATCATGAGCTTGACCAGGTAGTATTTCTTCTATTAATCTGCTTATATTATAAGTATAATCTTGTTGGGAAAATTAGAAGTAAAATAGTGCCAAGAAGGGAAATGGGTTTGTTTGGTTTTTTTGCCACACAGGAAATTAACCAGACCATTCTTTACACATTATTATAATATCTCCAAAATCATGTAGTGCTAACAACTAAATCATGGCCCCTTAGAGAAAATGCTAGTTTTGAGTTTGACTACATTTTAGGTAACTACCTGTTGAGGATTCTACCTTTTATTGACTACCCATCCTCTACTATATAAACCTTTCATCAACATAGCATTTCTAATCTACTCTTAATGACAAATCACTGAGCAAGCACTTGGCTCTTAAGTTCTAGTAAGCATAGGGGGGAAAAATGCTAATTGCCCCCACCTTTTACTTTTTTAGGGAACTGGGGATTGATTTCAGGGTCTCACACATATTAGACAAGTGCTGTACAACTAAGCTGCATCCCCAGCCCTTTTTCTTTTGGGACAAGGTCTGAATAAGTTGCCCAGACTGGTCTGGAATTTGCAGTCTTCTTGCTTAAGCCCTGATTACCTGTTATTACAGGCACTTGCTACTCCCTTTTATTTATTTTTTTAGTGCATTTTAATTAGGCAAAGCAATGGACCAACCCCCATTTTAGTGGAAATTAGTACCTTGAAATAATGTTTTATCACCCTTAAACAACTCTGGGACTAATCTAAATGAAAACAACATGGCTGCGTGATTCCAGATTGAAAACATTTTCATGCTGTTTCAACCAGAAGTGGTTTGTGACTGAACAATGAAGATAATTTGTTTTAATTCTCCATTTTATTTTATATTGAAGTTATAACTGCAAAGCTCTAAATTTTAAAGGTTAAACCTTAATTTTTCAAACATCAAACTTTGACGTTTGAAAAATATAAATTCAATTAAGTTCTATTACATCAATACTAAGTGCTTATGGCTGTTTTTTTTTTTTTTTCTTTTTTGGTATGGTACTTATCTCAAAGTAACTTCTCATTAAATTGATGTCAAACTAAGGTAATGCATTTATGTGGGCTTATACTCAACTATCATGTTTGTGATCATTTATTTGATGATTGAGAAAAGGAAAAATGCCATGTACATTTTACTTAGCAGAGTAGCCATTTTATCCATTTTACTGGTAATAGTAAACAGGGAGTGGGGGTTATTACTCTATGTCAACAACTTAATCCTCTTAATAATTCAATGAGGTGTGGGTACCATTATTATCCCAGTTAAGAAAAGGACTCATAGGTATTAGAAATGATCAAGATCAACTAGCAGTAGTGGTCCACATCTGTAATCCCACCTACTCAGGAAGCAGATGCAGGAAGATCCCAAGTTCAAAGCCAGCCACAACAATTCAGTGAGACACTCTTAAAAAAGGGATGGGGATGTAGCTCAGTGGTAGGTTCAATCCCCAGTACTGGGGGCGGGGGGGAGGCCAATATCATAGAAAGCTAAGGAATTCAAGCCCTGACTTAAAAACAAGCTGTTTTTTTTGTTTTTGTTTTTTTCTTTTTTTCTGGTACTGGGGATTGAACTCAGGGGCATTCTACCTCCGAGCTATACCCCCAGCCCTAATTTTTATTCTTTATTTTGAAATGGTCTTACTAAGTTGCGGAGTGCCTCACTAGGTAGCTGAGGCTGGCCTCAAATCCGGATCCTCCGGTCTGTTTCCCAAATGCTGGGATTACAAGCATGTGCCACCATGCCTGGCCTGGTTGTTTTTTAAAAACTGATTATCCATCGTCCCTTGGTATCAGGTTCACTTTGGTACCTAGAATTTACAAACTCTTGAAACTTGTGAGAAGATTCAGTATATGATTTGAAAAAAAATTTTTGATACAAAGGTCATATTAAATAAGAATTTGATGTACTGTGTCCATATTAATCACTAATAAGCCCTTGACAGAGATCCTTTGTTACAAACTACTCAAATATTTTTGGAAAGGAGCTTGAACAATAAATCAAATTGCAATAGACAATACAACCCAGTGGTCAAGGACTGAAACTGTACCAAGGTTTGGTCAAGGGGAAAGATCATAGAGACTTAGTAGTAGTAATAGTAGTAGCAATGCCCAAGTTTATTACAGTCTTTAACTTCTTTTTTCTTATCAAGTATTTGGTTATTTAATGTGGTATACAATATTAATACTCCTTATGCTGAATTTTTCAGTATACTCTCTGAATTTTTATTTCAGTGGGTGAAGCAATAACACTGTGAGGCTATTAGGAAAATAAAACAACATCCCTACATTATAGGAGATGTGACCTTGACTCACTGGGAAGTTGTCAGGCAAGCAGAAGTTATAGGAAAAGGCTCATTCGATTCCTGTTTAAAGTGTGTACCCTTTATTCATTGCAGAAAACATCACCTGTTTCTCAATTTAATAACTTCAGGTCACCTTCCCTATTCCTTTGTCTTCTTTCACTTCATATATAATTTTAGGGCTAACATAAGACCAAAATGGAAACACAGCTGGGCATTGTAGCATATGCCTTTAGTCCCAGCTATTCGAGAAGCTGATTGGAGGATCCCTTGAGCCCACGAGTTTGAGATTAGCCTGGGCAACATAGCAAGACCAACCTCAAAAAGGCGGGGGGAGGGGGGCTTATGAAAAGCATTAGTACTTGTAACAGATATATCACTGCAATTAGTTTTTTAAAATATTTATTCCTAAAGCACAATCAGCACAAAAGTATTGAACTTGTTTCTGCCCTCAAGAAAGGAATAGTTAGCTATATAGAAAGGACTTTCCTAATTATTAGAAATATAATCATGGGAGATTTTTGCTTAAATTTTATAGGACTTAAGAATACCAGCTTATGAATTGAGTCATAGTATGGTTAAAAAAATTAAACCATGTTATTTATGTGTAGACATATATACTTATAAATCTGTAAGAAGTATAAGTAAAAAGCATTTCTACCCATGTTAGGGATTTAATGTATCATTTCTGTATCTAATTTTAGTTTCATGGCCAATAAATGTCAACTTCACTAGTAATTAAATGCAAGTTAAAATAGATAATTATTTTAGCAGTCATGATGAATAGAATAATATGTTGCTTAAACATACAGTGTATACATGAAGCATCACATGATACTTCCACAAATATCACAAATACGTTCTTTTTTGTGTATCAGTTAAATATTTAAAAAATAATAATGCCTATTGTTGGTGAGAGTGTATGGGAAAGTAGTCATACTCTTAATGTTTACTAGAGATTTAAAGGCATGTAACTTTTTTTTCCTTTTTTTGGTACTGGGGATTGAACTCAGGGGTAACCTACCTCCAAACGACACTACCAGTCCTTTTTATTTTGAAACAGGATCTCATTAAATTGCTGAGGCTGGCCTCGAACCTGGGATCCTCCTGTCCTCACCTCCTCCCAAGTACTGGGATTACAGGCATGTGTCAGCACACCCAATATATAACCTTCTTGAAGGGCAGGTAAAACTTATATTAAGTGTACATCAGGGACCAAGTAATTATACTTCTAGAAGCTTATCTACAGATATTCTCAAATAAGGGGGCTGTTTGCTATGTAAATGTGTTTATTACAAAAATGACAAAAATTCAAGTAACTACCAAGAGTTGAACAATAGAATTCTAATATTTATTCAAGAAAATACCACATAGTCACAGAAAACAGATTAACTTATAATGAGATAGAACAAAATATTTCAAGTAGGAAAATTAAAATGGTATTGTCTGAAAAGTAAATAACAAAATTGTGGACAGTTTAGTCCTCAGAAGCAGGGGAAAGCAGACAAGTACAGACAATTTTAATTTTCTACTTGTTGAACTTTAATCTTTAGATTTTTATAATGAGCATTATTTGCTAACTGGAGGGCTAAAAAAAAAAAACAAAAAAAAAGAACCATTTTTTCAAAGCACTCGATGCAGCCAGGCATGGTGGTGCACGTTTGTAATCCCAGTACTTGGGAGGCTGAGACCGGAGGAGCTGGGTTCACTGCCAGCCTCAGCTACTTAGTGAGGCCCTCCACAACTTAGTGAGACTCTGTTTCAAAATAAAGAATAAAAAATAGGACTGGAGGTATAGCTCAGAGGTAGAATGCCCCTGGGTTCCATCCCCAGTAACACACACACACACACACACACACACACACACACACACACACACACACACACACACATACACAGTAGTGAGGCTCTTGTCAACCTAGAGAGACAGTGTTTCAAAATCAAAATAAAAAATAGGGCTTGGGGTGTAGCTTGGAGATAGAATGCCTCTGAGTTCAATCCCCAGTATCAAAAAAAAAAAAAAACACTTAATGCATGTTCAATGATTTATTTTTAGCAAATACACTACACATCACTGATAATAGCCTTTGGAAATACTTTCACAAATATACAAGGTTGATGTACAAGAATACTTTATTGCAGCATTATTTGCAATAGTGAAAGATTATCATTCATGCTATGTAGAAGCATGAAGCCAAAAACAGTGAATTGTGTGATACTGATATTTTATGTGAAGGGTGAAGATACGGAAAAGGTGAGGATAGTAAAACATTTAAGTTTGTCATAGAATGAAATGAGATTATTAATGTAAAGCACTGCAATACTTGGCAAGTATCAAATAATGTTTACATAAGCTGCATAGTGCAAAATAAGTATAAGTATATATAAGCATATATACAAAATAAGTATAAATAAGAAAGAAAATAGCCAGGCTTTGTAGCACATGCCTGTAATCCCAGTAGGGAGGGTAAAGCAAGAGGATCAAACGGTGAAGGCTTCTCTAGGCAACTCATCAAGACCTTGTCTCAAAATTAAAAGAACTAAGGATGTGGCTCAGTGGTAGAGCACCCCTGTGTGCAATTCCCAGGACTGCAATAATAATAGTAATAATAATAGAACCACCTACATTTATCATAGGATGTTACTATTATAGTTCATACGTATGCATACATACAAAATTTTTTATCCAGCAAATTGAATACTGTAAAGTGTTTGCCATTCTATGATAAACCTGTGTATGTTCTGGTATATTCTTTACAGTTGAATTAACTGAATATTCAAGTAAATTGTCCTATGTGCTCTTAGACAAGCACTGGGACTCTAGGAAACATAGTTTTAGGAGCTAGAGGATTATGAATATTAGTTCTTAAATTGTTAGTAATGGTGAACTTTAAATTGTTAATAATAGTTTGTGAACATTATTTTTATCATTTAGAAAGCAATAAAATAGCCAGACATGGTGACACACGTAATCCCAGTACTTGGGAAGCTGAGACAGTATAATCACAGGTTCCAGGCTAGTCTCACCAATTTAGTGAGACCCTGTTTCAAAAAAAATTTAAATAGGACTGGGGGGTGTAGCTCATAGGTAAAACACCTCTGGGTTCAATCCCCAGTACAGGAAGGAGGGGAGGGAGGGAGGGCGGCAGGCAGACAATAAAATAGATACTATTTTGGTATTCTCTTGATTTAGACCAGATTACAATGAAAAGAAAAAAAAAATCATCTATAAAATTATTGGCCACAAGAGGGCATCAGATATCCCCTTTTTTCCAACTTCAAAGCTAAAGACTGCATTCAAGCTAGGGAGTAATCTGGACACAAGAGGGACTTTAGATAATGAAGGAGAAACCCCAATGGAGCTGTGGAGGTGTCTAAAGGAGGATAAATTAATAAAGTAAACGCTTCCACTGATGTTATGCAGATATGTGAAATTACCAATATCTCAATATCATGTATGGGGAAGGGGAAGGAACCAAGGGAAGCTCATCAAGTGCTGTGTGAATGTGTGCCCCTATCACTCTGAACTACATTATGATGTGAGACCACAATGCAACAATAAAATTATGTAAAAAAGGAAAAAAATGTCTATATGAAAAAACATTAACGATTATAGATCAAAGTACTTACTGCTTTCCCAATAGTTTTACATGTAGAGATTACCATTGGTAATGGAAAAGTCTAAGTATTCCATAATTATTATATACCATAAACATTTATTTTTCTGTTAATGAAAGTAGTACTGTTCACTTAGGACAAAATTAACAAAAGCACAAAGAGGTAATCAAAATCATCTATCATCCCTCCAGTAGATACAGTACTGTTAATATTTTAGATGGAGAAGCTTTTACTTCTATGGTCCTATACTGTTAAACTATGAAAAATACATATTTTGTGGCCATAATTTGAAAATGTAGAATATTTCATTATGTCACTGAGTTTTTGCTGAAATGTGTGTGTGTGTGTGTGTGTGTGTGTGTGTGTGTGTGTATGGTACTGGGGATTAAACTCAGGAACATTCTACCTTTGAGCTACACCCTCAGCTCTTTTTACCTTTCAGTTTTGAAACAGTCTCCTTAGGTTGCTGAGTCTTGAACTGTGATCCTCTTGTCTCAGCCTCCCAAGTACTAGGATTACAAGCATGCCCCCCCCATGCCCAGCTTAAAACATGATTTTTAATAGTTTCATAGTATTCACATGTATATGCCTTAATTTATTTAATCTATATCATTAGATACTAAGATAGATACCTCTTTTGGAAATGTCTTTTCATCAGGAATCTCAATCTGTCCAACTGTGGTGGTCGATATTATGGGGATTATTCTTTTAACATCCAGAAACATATGGATGAGCTAGGCATGGTGGCCCATGCCTGCAATTCTAGTACTTGGAAGACTGAGACAGGAAGATTATAGTTCGAGACAGCTCAGCAACTTAGCAAGGTCCTCAGCAACTTAGTGAGAACCTGTTTCAACATAAAAAGTAAAGAGGGCTGAGAGGGTAGCCTGGAGGTGGAACCTCACCTGGGTTCAATCCCAAAAAGAAAAGAAGAAAGATGGACAAATTAATCTTATAAAAGAGAACTGCTAACTTTAAATTTTACACACAAAAATTTTATTGACAATACATTTTTTAGAGTCAAATTAATTCAAAATCCATAAATTTCAACAGAAAAAAAAAGTGTGATTATTTCATTAAACTACACAGGGGAGGGGGAAGCCTCCCCCTTTTTGTTTTGCATCTTGAGGAGGTAATAAAATGTACTTGTTAAAAATGAAAGCGAAAGCCCGGTGCGGTGGAGCACACTTATAATCCCAGTACTTGGGAGGCTGAGACTGGAGGATCTGGGTTTGTGGCCAGCCTCAGCTGCTTAGTGAGGCCCTCTGCAACTTAG
>PVLC010011011.1:0-48522 GCA_004027655.1 Graphiurus murinus
TCCTCCTCCTCCTCCTCCTCCTCCTTCTTTTCCTCCTCTTTCTCCTTTTCCTTCTTTCTAGGCAAGGGATATCTGTGAAAAACCTTATAACTTCCAAGGAATCTTCAAGGAACACTGGATTTACAACAGCAATTTGCTATATTCCTGTTGATTTCTGAATAGATCCCAAAGTCCAGAAGAAATTTAGTGTGGGGAAGTTTACTACTAGATAGCTAGAGATAAGCTAATGATTCCTTTCTTCACAAATAAAGTATCTCCTTCCCTACCAGGATATTTTTGGAATAATTTATGCATTGAGGGTAGTATATAAAAGTTTTTGTGGTAACAAATAGCAACTAAATCCTTTCTATAAATTTCAATATACCTAAACTCTTAAAACTTACAAACAACAATAAAAGATCAAGAAATCTAGGCATGGTGGCACATACCTGTAATTCCAGTACTTGGGAGACTGAGATAGGAGGATTGAGGCCAGGCTCAGCAATTTAGCAAGGCCCTCAGCAACTTAGTGAGATTCTATTTCAAATTAAAATTAAAATAGGGCTTAGGGTGTAGCTGAGAAGTAGAATGCCACTGGGTTTAATCTCCAGTACCACACACACACACACACACACACACACACACATATGTGTGTATATATATATATATATATATATATATATATGTATATGTATATGTATATGTATATGTATATGTATATCTATAGAAAATTCAAGAAAATTATACTGTGGATATTTATACTGATTCAAAAGGGTTTATGGAGAGGCAAAAATAGCCATAAAAACTAAACAGAAATTAAAAATAATGAAGCTGAAGAACAGATACCACCCACCTTCAAGACTAACTAACCAGGAAAATGTAATCATGGCAAAATACTATACAACAAGATCAATGCAACAAAAGGGAGACTCCCCACCAATAGACTTATGGAAATACAGTTGACTGACCTTTGACAATGGAGCAAAATGAATAGACAGGAGAAAGAATAAAGTTTTCAAAAATAAAGCTGGAACAACTGGATACCTACATGCCAATAAATAAATAAATAAATGAATAAATAAATGAATAAATAAATAAATAAGTAAATAAATAGATACATTAGAGGGCCCATGTTTCCTGATTTCAAGACCTACTGTAAACCTGTGGAAATCACATCACTGTTATTTTGGCAAAAGGGCACAAATACTGATAAATAAAACACAACATAGGTTCCAGAAACAAGCCAGCCATACATGGCCTGTTCATATTTTGACAAAGTTTCAAACCTAACTGAATAAAGTAAGTCTACCCTTTTCATTAAATAGCACTGAAAAAATTGGACTATCTTATAAAAAGAATCTCACACCATATAGGAAAATTAACTGAAGTCATTCATAACCTCAATACAATACAAAAAATATATGAGCCGGGTGTGGTGGCACATGCTTGTAATCCCAGCATTTGGGAGACTGAGACTGGAAGATTCGGGTTTGCAGCCAGCCTCAGCTGCTTAGTGAGGCCCTCTGCAACTTAATGAGATCCCGTTTCAAAATAAAGAATAAAAAAGAGGGCTGGGGCTGTAGCTCAGAGGTAGAATGCCCCCAGGTTCCATCCCCAGTACTGAAAAAAAAAAAAAATGCACCTATAAGAAATTGAACCTTACCCTTTCCAAAAAAAAATTGTATCAAAATGGATCATAGAGTTAAGGAAAAATATAAAAGTATTACATTTCTAAGAAATGACATAAAGAAAAATCTAGGTCATCTTGGGAATGGCAATGGCTAAGATAAATGCCAAAGACACAATCAATGAAAGAAGTCATTGATAAGTTTGACTTCATTAAAATAAAAGCTTCTGTTCCCTGAAATACAATGTCAAAAAAAAAATGTGAGAAGACAAAGCACTGCTTGGGAGAAAATATTGCAAAAGGCATATCTGATAGGGGACAGTTATAAAATATACAAAGGACACTTAAAATTCGACAAGAAAACAATACAATCCAAAAGGTGAAAAATATCTAAACAGACACTTTATTAAAGAATATGTACAGATGACAAGTATGTATAGAAGAGATGCTCATCATCATGTTACTGGGAAATTATAAATTAAAATAACAATGACACGCCACTCCCCACATATTAAAATGGCTGAAATCCAAAATATTGACAACATCAAATGTAGATGGGAGAGAAGCAGCACATCTCAGACACTGTAAAAACTTGAAACATAACCTCTGTGAAGGCAGCTTCTTGAAAAGAGAAAAAAAAAAGCAGTGAAAAATTGAACAAGACTACAACAACAACCACAACAAAAACAACTGAACCGCAAGTAATAAAACCCAGAAGACAGAACAGGGGATAGCAAAGTGTCCTGAGCGCAGCAAACCTGGGGAATTGTGCTGGTGGCTGGCTGTGCCCTCTTGGCCTGCTCGTGCTGTCCACACTGTACTGCTAGCACTACAGCATCTAAAGACCCCTGCAAAGAAGCCAGCAACTTGATGTGAACTAAGTGGCTGCAGATCTTCACATTTTAAGTGGTCAGCATGTTGTTCCACATTTGACAGAGATCTGACTGCCCAGTTGCCTGGCCAGAATCTGTGGCAGCAGCGGCTCAGCCCACCTCTCCCTCCAGAGAGCCAGAGTGACTCTGGGCTCTAAGGTCACAGTGTGGCTGTGGGTACTCATGTGGCAAGCAATAGACTCCCGGGATGCGAGACTTTGCAGTTCACCCCTGCAAAGGAGCAGAGGAGTGGGAGAGGCCCACGACATACAGGGTGCAGAGTCCTTAAAGGGCCCCCTGAGATTACTCCACAATTACACTGGAAACCTGCCACCTGTGTAGGCAAAGACAGAGATGCAGGCACAGGGCCTGTGGAAAGCACAGAGTCCTGGGCTTACACTGGGTCCAGCCCCAGTGACACCCGCTATCTACATAGACAGTAGCACAGGGAGGTCCTGTGGAGAGCTCAGACTCAAGCATGCAGCAGGAGAGGCACCATTTAATATCACTACACCTGAATACTGTACATTGACTACTAGAATCCTCCTACACATTCACCATATGAATATGCCGCCCTATATTACCTTACTACACTCAAACTCTCATTCTACTCTAGATCATATTCTCTACTTTACCTAATTCCTATACCCATCACTCCGGCTTCTGCCTCCTCACCCAACCTTTACCATTGAATACAACACAATTTGCCCTTGTATATACCAGCTGACACTTCTAAAGCCCTACTGCTGAGATTGGACCAGAGAGGTAAACCGCCAGAAAGGACTGCCAGACACCAAGGATAAACTAACCAGAGCTGACAGAAGGAACACCTTGCCCAACACCTCACACGCCAAGGTTTTGTTCTGCTCACACCTCTGAGCCAACTCCCTACAATGCAGGTGACAGACAGGACCCCCGTACCTTAACACCTGAAACCCATCAATGTCACAATTGTAGAGGGCAGAAGGAGCCCCAGAGAACTCAAGAAACTCACTGCTAATAAAACAAATAACCCAACCAAGAAATGGGCAACTGATCTAAATAGACACTTCACAAGAGTAGAAGTACAAATGGCCAATAAGTGTATGAAAAAATGTTTAACATCATTAGCAGAGAGATGCAAATCGAAACTATGCTGAGATTTTCTTTAACCCCAATTAGAATGTCAATCATTAAAAACACAAACAACAAGAAATGCTGGTGAGAGTGTAGAGAAGTGGGAACCCTACTACATTGTTGGTGGGATTGCAGATTAGTGCAACCACTTTGGAAAACAGTATACAGGATCCTCAGAAGAATGGAAATGAACCTACCATATGATCCAGCAATACCACTTCTAGGTATCTCCCCAAAAGAATGGAAACCAAACTATCAGACAGACGCATGTGTATCTGTTTATAGCCGCACAATTTACAATTGCCAAACTATGGAACCAGTCAAGATGTCCATCAACAGATGAATGGATTACAAAACTATGGGATATGTACACAATGGATTTTTACTCAGCCATAAAGAAGAACAAAATCATGTCATTTGAAATATATGGCACTGGAAAACTTTATGCTAAATGAGATTAGTCAATCACAAAAAATAAAAATTCATTTGCTCTCCTTAATATGCAAAAGCTAGAGAGAAAGTGGGACATAAGAGGGACTCTAGACAAAGAAGGAGAAACCTTAGATGAGCAAAGAAAGTGACCTAACTGAAGGTGATGGGGGGGAGACACCCTAATATACATGATGTACTTTCACAATCATATCAAAGTCAATCACTAAACTGAACTTGAAAAGGAGGGAGGGCAAGGGAGCGAGAATTGGGGAAGGGTTCAATGAGTGCTGTGTGCATGTATGTCACTACTATCTTGTACCTCACAAAGATGTATGATTATAATGTACCAATAGAATAAATAAATAAAAGTGAGAAAAAAGTAGATGATGATGTAGAGCAATGAGAAAGCTCATTCACTACTGGTGGAAATGCAAATGGGCCTCCAAAAGAAAATAATTGTAGTCATTTCACAAAACATCTCCCACAACATCTATATGGACAAAATAAATTTTGACTTTGCTACATGCCATTCACAATATATCAAGGGGTCTATATGTGATATGCAAAGCAGTAAAGCTTGTATGGTAAGATATCATTTGGAAGAATATATTCATGACTTTGGAATAGGCAGTATTTTTTCTCCTAACAGTATACAAAAAGCACCAACCCTAAAAGAGACAAATATGGATAATCAGAGTCTGTTTATCAATAGACACCATTGAAAGTGTAAATAGAAAGTCATGGAGTGAGAGAGGATATTTAAATTACATATATTCTGGAATGGGTCAAAATGTTCATAGGATACATAAAGTACTTGAATCAAGAAAACAGAAGGACTCAGGTATTAAAGTACCAAGAGATGTAATCAGGCATTTAAACTAAGAGGTTATACAGGTGACCACTAGACATGTAAAAATGTATTTAACCTCCCTAACTACCATTTAATATGCCAATACACACCCAAAGGTTGACTAAAGTGAGAATATCAAGGCCATGTGTTTGCAAAGTGGAGCTGCAAACTACAAGAATATACGCAGCGACACTCCTCCTAAGAGCAAAGTATTAAAAACTCAAATGTCTATCACCAGTAGAACCAGCTCTGGTGTGTTACTACAGCAATAGAACTAGCTCTAACATGTTATTACAGCAAAAGTAAGCAAAGTAATGCTATATTTACACATGGAAACAAGGATGAATCTCATACTCACAAAACAGCACATCAGTCATGATTCCCTTCATAGAAAGTTCTACAGTGCTCATGTCTGGAGGGTGGTCCCCTCTGGGGAGGAGGGAGGTGGTGACTAGACTATGGAGCTAGGGTTTGGGGGTGCTCACCAGGCTCTGTGTCCAGATCTGGGTAAAAATTATACTACTGTGATACACTCCTGTGTTCAAAGTCATTGAATAATGTCCCTATTATTCTGCACTCCCTATGTATAGTTGTACCATGTTAAAAATAGTCCTAATTAAAACAATAATGCAACAACAGAAACACCACAATATTTCAAAATCCTTTTCCCACTGCAATAAATAACATTGACAGATTATTTGGTTGTATGCCATGATTTTGCAAGGAAGCAGACGAGGGCCCTCAATAAAGATTATATCATTTGCTAAAGTCAGGGTCTTCAGAGACAGAGTGATGGAGCTATGATCAGCATGACAGCTCTACTCCATCTACTTTCTTTCCTCTACTTAATGGCGCCTGTTCTCCTGTGTCATAGTTGTTCAGGAACTATCATCAACCATGACTTGTTTTTTTTTTTTCCTGAAGATGAGTTTTATGCAGCAGAGCACTATGGAACCCGAAATGCCTCCTTTCCATCATGTGCAAAAGCGTGTTCAACATGCTTTCAGTTCAGGTCCCACTTTCATGTCCACAGGGGTAGCCTGGGGTGTGGCAGGGGAATCCCTGACCCCAGAAACTTCCATCTCCCTGTGATAGTCACCTATCTCCTGTATTGATGCACGTAGACCCAGGCGGTCAGAGGGGAGGCATATTCGCTGATCTGTAGGACGCAATCCGAACTTTTAAGAAGTAAATTGAAGATGAGTTCATGTTGTCATGAAATGTAAAATAGCAAGCTAAAATGTCCCTAAGTCATAGACCCCCTGGATGCAGACATGAGTAACTGTGATGAGGTTTGTGTCTGCTGAGAGGAAGTGACACATAGTTTTCTTGAGTAGCCTGATGAGTTTATTCCAAAGAAGTGTCTGCCTCATGATTCTGCAAGGACAGAGAAAAGCTGCGCTGACAACTTTGGGCCAACAGAGTTCCCTCATTATATACTTTTTCCATCTACCAAATGCTAGACTCTTAATAAAGGGGAGTGAATTTATCTCTAAACGCTAGGCATTTAGCCTTACTCACTGTCGGAAACATGTCCAAACAGCAACTTAAACAGTGGAGCATATAACAGTATTTTGATGACTTGGAAATCAGGAAGTTAAAGAAGGCAGGCTCAGATTCATGAAGTCAGTGAAAAATTAAGCTTTGACACACGGTGGGAGCGTCCAAGTTGCAGCTGGTTCTTAAGTAAAATAAACCTCAGTGATGAATCTCACAATGAGAGACTTTTGGAAAATTGAATTTTTCAGGAAAAGAAATTTGTGAGGATATGAAATCTTAAGTATTTATATATAATCTTGTGGTCCAAGAAAATTAGTAAAGTCCCTGAATGTACAGTTTTACCATTGAAGTGTTGGAGAAGTGTGTCATTGATTAGCACAAAAGCAAATCAGCATACTTCAGAGTGTGTGTGTGTGTGTGTGTGTGTGTGTGTGTGTGGCCACTGGGGATTGAACCCAGGGATGGTCTACCTCTGATTTACACTGCCAGCCATATTTTAGTTTTTGTTTTAAAACAAAGTCTCACTAAGTTGCTGAGGACCTTGCTAAGTTCCTGAGGCTGACCTTGAACCTGTGACTCTCCTATCTCAGCCTCCCAAGTACTAGGAATACACACATGTGCCACCATGCCCAGCTCAGCATATATTTTAAACATTCAGTATCATAGAATACAAATGGTTTTAATTCTAGATTCCTAATAAGCATTCTTAATACCATATTCTGATTTTAAGATTATAGTCTACTTTCAATGTTCTCAAATAATTCTTGTCTGCATATGTAACTATTTTCTTTCCATGAGCCTTCTTATATTTTTTGGCAGTGTTAAATGTTTCTTGAAATATTTCATGACACTAATTTTTACTCTACACCCAAATCTGAATCTCCATTTTTTCCAAGTTGTCAGAACCTGATTCAAAATATTAAAATTGTTGATATATTAAGCTGGGCATGGTGCCACATGCCTATAATACCAGTACTTGTGAGGCTGAGATGGGAGGGTTTCAGGTTTGAGACCAGCCTCAGCAACTTAGGGAGGTCCTGTTTCAAAATAGAAATATAAAAAAGGCTGAGGTATAGCTTAGAGGTAGAATACCCCTGGGTTCAATCCCCAGTACCAAATAAAAAACAAACAAAATTTAAAGATGTTGATATATCTTCCTCATAATTATTGAGATGAAAGATCTTTTTAAATTCTGAATAATAATCTAGAAAATTATGGAAAAGATTTGGGATATAGAAACTCCTAGTTTTTCTTAACACAGATAAAAGCATAGTAGTTTAAAAAGAAATGCTCTTCATTTCTGAAAGCAGAGTTCTTCATTCACACCAAAAAAAAGTATGAACAGCTGCAAGAAGCAGCTATGACCACTGCCCCCACCCCGCCCCAAGTGGCTCCACCAAAGTACCACTCCAGAAATAATAAGTGTCGTAGGAACACTGTGTGTCACGTCAGTTGTAGAATAGTCTGGACTTTTCTCAGTAAGAGAAATACAATAAAAAATGATCAAGTGTGTATTTCTAGAATACAAGTTTATATTATCAGGATATAGGTATTGTCCACAAAATCCTCACTCGTCCCGGACGGCATAAAATATGAATGTGTCATTTTCCTTTGGTTGTTCCAAGATGGTGGCTGAGGCTTCAGAGTGGGAGTACGAGGAAGGACTGAGCTAAAGAAACAGCTCCTCTAAAGGCTGGTGACCAAGAGACTGGCCAAGAAGACAGCTATATAAAATCTAGACAGTCCAAGGACAAAGCAACGAGGAGGTGACGCTGCCACTGCACAGGGAGACCCTGGGGGGTAACAAACAGGGAAGAAACCTAGTAGAAATGCCAGTGGATCCTGCTCAGATCATAATCTAGAAACTAGAAGACTTAATTTGTGCAACAGAAAAAAAAAAAAAGAAAAAGAAGTCTATAAAAAGAAAGTAAGTAAGTAAGCTAGAAAGGAAGGGAGGGAGAGAATGACTCAAAATAAGTAGCTTAGCGAAACAAACAGGGCAGGCCAGCTGGATACTCAGTGAGCCTACAGGATATAATAAGGCTGGATTAATTCTTACTTTAGAGTAACTAGTTCTTAGTTTTGACTATAAGAACGTATAACTGCACAGACATGGAAGGCAGATATAAGGTTGCTGGCCTACTTTCTCTTCAAACAGCTCTGGAGGATCCCACGGCAATTGTTTCATTCATGTATGCTATGTCTAAACTCATCAAATAGTATGTATTGTATAAGCGTCAGTTTTGTATATCAATTTTACATAAATGAAACTGTTTATAAAAAAAAAAAAAACAAAAAACTTTGGGTGTTTGGTATGCAGCTCAGTGGCAGAGCACTTGCCAGGCCCTGAGTTCAATGCATAGCACAGAAAATAAAAAAAGCTTTGCTCTCCTTGATGTACTTCAAGGAAATACTTTCTAATCAAAGAACAGATTACACTTCCTTTATTTCCACATTTCAAGCTTCAAAGTCATAATTAGATTGTTTTTTTAGTATCCTCATATATATATATATATATATATATATATATATATCCCTCTTTTCTGGTCTTCACTTTTTAAATTTTCATTTGCTTTTTCTTTTCATCTAATTTTCAATTTTATGAGTTATTGTCATTTCTTGTGAAATCTTCTCCAAATTCCTAAGGTAAGTTGGTTGTGTTTGTCAGCTTTTCCTAAGAATATATCAATGAAACAGGAGAAAGAATGTCTATGCTTTCTTGATGAATCTCAGAAATAGACTTTTTTCAAAACATAGTGAATGAATTGAACTGAGATATAATCACAGCAGCCCTTTTATTATTCGATGGCCTTAGTGTGTCTTGAAAACACTGAAATGTATTCTTCGTACATACTGTACTGAAGTCACTTGACTAACGAATCAGTGTATTTGTTAGAAAAGAAGCATGGTCTTCTGTATCTGGAGAAATGTATATCTCTCTAATGCATAAAATGTGTCCTTAAGAGTAGACCTCCCTCCTGAGGTCAAATAAATAATAGTGCTCCCTAAACAGCAAAGGTGAGCATTGATGTGTCTTCCGTGAGCCAGGTGCTGCTGTTTGGTCCCAAAGAGCATGTTCCAGAGGAAAGGAAAGGGATGCTGAGGCACTGAGTGGTTCTAGTACATGGTGTCCATTCTGCAGTCCAGGCCTGCAGGTCCAGCATGAACCTTGCCTTTTACATTTTCCCTAGAGCAGCCCTCTTCAAGAGATAGGAGATACTTTCTAAAAAAATAAAAACTCTCATATATCTTGTTTTAGTATTTGAACTGAGGGATTTTGCTAGTACTTACAAATAAAAATAAATTGCAACAGAATTGCTTTTTCTCTGCTGGTTGTGTCTGCTGTCCTTGAGATTGGCAAGGTCAGATATAGGGTGTAGGATGCCATCAACTAGCTGCTGCCTTCAGGTTTCAGTGCCTTCTCTGTACAGGACTCACAGCAGAAGATACAGCACAGATGACGCTCTGTTAGCAATCCAATGTCCTTTCCTCCAGAACACAGGCAGATGACCCTTCTTAGCCTCCCTGCACTCTTGGACCATCCTCTGACTCCTGCCTGCAGAAACGCCACCCCTGTCCTGCACATGCTCCTAGGTTTTATCTGTCCCCAGCCCCCTGCTGCCTGTAGTGGAGAACAGGACCTGGGAACAGAGAGGAATCACAACATGGAAGGAACCTGGGTCTCTGAATCACTGCCTGGAGAAGAGAGCTTCCTGTTCCTCATGGGATGTGAGGTGGGTCAGAAATAAAGTTTTGGTTTAAAGCTTAAATCGAACTTTAAAGAAATAAAAGATGATGAGACTTTGGGAATAGTCTATCTCACTATCAGATCTAAAGATATTTATTGAAGTCATTCTTTCTCTGACATGTTAAAATCTACTGACTACTTCTTTTTCAAGGGTCAACCTCTACCTCTCCAATGTTTCATTACCTAAATGAATGAATCCTACAATAATATTTTCTAAAATCATTTATTAAAATTACAAGATTTTAAAACCAGGGTAATGTTTACAAACTCAAGTTCTGTCACCTAATGAGAAATGTATTTTGAAAAGAAAAAAAAAAAGGAGTTAGTTATGCTTTATCATTCTGTACACAGATGTGTACATGGTAGGTCTTTTCCTATTAATTGATTGAAGATACCCAGTTATTAAAGTGAGAATGTTTTATTCACATTAAATGTTATTGACAAATACTTCAGCCTGGTGAGTGTTACACGGGCTTCCTTTGAGTCTAAAGGTCAGTGTCAGATTAAATGGGCAGGCCTTATGATCTCAAAAGTGGTTTATTAAGCTCCTTGGTCAACTGACTCTCAAGACAGCTTTCAAGGGACCTCATCCTGGGAGGTCCAGCCTGAGCTGAGGATGAGACTGACCAGACAGTGACCATCAAAGGCACAGAGACTGCAAACTTTTCAAGAACTCCATACCTTAAAAATTTGTGCAGATACTGGCGGCTGCAGGGTGACCAGGAGAAGACCCCGTTGCGCCCTGCAAGGGTAGGAGACATGATGCTGCCTTCAGACTTTTTACACATGTTCCCTTCTCCATCATGGACCATTCCAAAGCTAGAGCAGAGAGAGAAAGAGGAATGGTTATTTCAGAACAAAGAGCAGTTAAAAGTCTCTAATACACTCTAACACACATGAAGTCGAGACTTCAAAGACTACCATAACCTTTCATGCAAAACAGACAAAACTACAAGCCATGGCAGCCAAAGAGTTGAGAATATTCCTGTGTTCACAGACCTGTAAATGAAGAATGGAACACTCACCAGATTGTTCTAAAACATACATAAGTATCAAATTGGAATAAGTTTTCAGGTGTTTGCTGAGGATGGATGCTTTAATTATAAAACAAAAACAAAACCACTTTGAGTAGGATGAAGAGGACAGATCACTTGTGATCTTGTAAAGCTAATACAGTTGTATCTTGCCGCCTTCTCTCTGAACTCTCTGCTCACCAGGACAGTCAGAATTTTCAAGGATGTTTGCTAGAAACGCAGAAGCCAGGCTCCCAACCAGGAGTTGCTGACTTGGGAAAGAAAGAGAGATCCAGACATCTGAGCTTTTCAAATGAGCTCCCCAGGTGGGGTTGATGTTCAACCCAACATTAGCACTACTAGCTATACACTGCAACTCCTGATGGGGCTACATCCCTTGTCTATACTCCCGTGTGCACCCCTTCTCTGGCTAGGTCCACGATGCTGGATGCTGTGACAACTTGGTAGGACCTGACTCCTTGACCAGAATTTCTACATCCCCTTGGAGCAAGTATATCTAGTGAGCTCCAGTGGGTTAATATGGTTAGGTTCATTTGTGGGCATAGGATGAATTTGTACCAATTGACCGTGAATGAAAAGTGAATCAGTTTGGGGCTCCAGCTCTGGCTTAGTGTATGAGGACATCGGACTCTTAGAGATGTATACACCTCCCACAGTGTCGATCAGCATCCTCACACTTATGGAAACTGCACCCCTGCACTATGAGAGCCTTCAATGAACTGCCACCTCTCTCTACTGACAGTCTACTTCTTTTTAACTTCTAGAAGTTTTGCCAGAAGAATGGCCTTGTGTTACCACCTTAATTTCTCCCAGAAGAGCAGAGCAGGATGCCTTGGGAGGAAGGTCAGAGAGTTTGGGGAGCTCTATATGGCCTTAAAGACCTCTGCTAAGGCAAACTCATTCTTGGAGAGCTAAGCCGTTATTGGTTATTGATATTTGTACCCAATCCATTGCATAGATTCCCTGAGATAGAGTCCTGCATGTGTGAGACAGAGGAAAAAGGGAGAGAGAGAGAGAGTGTTACTGAATATTGGGGGGCATTCTGCTGCCAAGAACCCCACACCAGGTAGAGGGACCGTAGCAGGAACGGGCAGGAACCCAAATCGGGGAATACTCCCCAGAAGGGGACAAGAGAATCTGCACTTGTTGCTAAGGATGGAGACACATTTGCCCACTTAACTGTTTTGCTTAAAACTTCATAATAATATAAAGAAAACAAAATAACATTTATAAGCACTCGCTGTTTTATATGCACAATGTCAAGCGCAGGACCTAATTTAAACTTCACCCCCTAACCCATACGATAGTTATAATATCACGATGGCAGGACTGAGGGCTGGAGAGAGACCTTGTCCAGTCCTGCAGAGTGTAGACTGGGGCTCGGGGACTGGGATGTCAGGGCCCAAGCAGTACCCGCACAATCGTGTAACCTGAGCATAATTGAAGGGTGTATCCAAGGAGAGCTGTCAGGCAAATATTGCCAAATTTCTGCAAAATTCCTGATCGGCACCAAGGGTGATGTGAATGTGGTCATTTTAGCCTCCACCCATTCTCTGAAGTTCTATTAAAGGCAATTAATCAAGGCCAAGACAACCATGTGGCCGAGGAAATGTGTCATGCCTGTGAAAAGGAGTCGGGCTGAAATCCCAGAAGGGAGGGTGCCCTGGGGAGAGAGCCACAAAGAAGAAATGCCAACACCCTGCCCTGGCCAGCCCTTCACCTGCTTATGAAGAAGACGTGTGATGGTCCAGATAAATTCTCTACCCCTTCTGCCAATATTTCTAAAGAATTTGAAGTAGTAACGCTGCACGCTTGGGGACATCTTGGTTTTAAGATTTTTCCTCTAAGGTATTTTCCATGACTCTTTCTAGCATTGAGTCTCAAGCAGTGCATCAGAACATCTAGGAAACACACTGCATGGTGTGGCTGCCCTCGCTGCCTGGTGGATTCTGTACACAGTAACGGAGGGTTAGGATCTGACATCTGGCTGGATTCTAACACCTCCCAAAGTAATTCTGATACCCCCCCACTAAATCCCAGCACCACTGTTTCGTGAATTGTGTTTCCCTAAGTATACCACCCACACCTTGTAAACACCAGCACATCAGCATAAAAATACCACTCAGAGATCATATTTAACATTAACATTAATAAAGTCATGGAAGAATGAACAGGACACATCTCTAAGATAAGGTTGGTATTTGGCATCCACAAAAAATAATTACTGTTCAAGTTATACCTGCCAGAAAATGTTTTTGCTTCTATGTATTGTAGCGCTTTATTTAAAATGGTATCACCCATATGTTAAAATAATAGATACACTTTCTTTGTCCTTTACCTATTTGTAAGTTTATAATGAATTGAGACTCCTCCTATCTGATGCCACAACCCCACTGCCAGTGGAGTCAGGAGCAGATAGCATTTCTCCATTAATTGCTGTCTGAATAAATGAAACCTTTCCATCTATAACACTAACCCAAATATCCCAAAGTGAACTTGAGTTCAGAGTAGATCTGATTTGAGAATTAAGTTCAATGTTAGATACTTTTAATAACTTCTATGCTTTCTTGAATGATTCAATTATTGTCAGCAAGTATTTATTCACCTTAGTGCTATATTCAGAATGATAGACATATATGTATTTATTTTATTATTTTATTTTATTTCATTTTATTTGCGGTACTGGGGATTGAACTCAGAGGCATTCCACCTCCGAGCTATACCCCAGCCCTATTTTTTAGTCTTTATTTTGAAACAGGGTCTCACTAAGTTGCGGACGGCCTCACTAGGTAGCTGAGGCTGGCCACGAACCCAGATCCTCCAGTCTCAGCCTCCCAAATGCTGGGATTACAAGTGTGCACCACCACGCCCAGTTCATATATGTATTTTTAGCTTGTGTCGATAGTTTAGATTATACAGACAGCAGGTTTAGGGAAATGAGAAACTCTTCAGAGAAACAATCAGTTAATGTCATCGGGATGGTAATTCCACCCCTGGGTGATGATGGAGGTCTCAGGAAGGATGCCCAGGGCCTTGGCCCAGGCTCCTTGAAAGGCTTGCCTCATTCTCCATGAGAGGCAGGAGCCTGGGATGGAGAGAGTAGTCATGTGAGAACAAGAAGGCCAGAGGGCCAGATAACTGGAGAGAGTATGGGCAGCAGAAGTTGGGGTCCTCAGCTAGGGTCTTGTCCCTGTCATACACAAGCTGTTTGATATCAGGCAAATGTTTAACCCCTCAGGCCTCAGATTCCTCATATATAAAACGAGATAGCAAAACTTTCATAAACTAGGCAGAATGCCTGGCACTATGCATTTTGGAAAGGAAAATTTAGAATTTTGATCCCTTTTCCCAATTTAAATCATTCAACATATAGAAGGCATCCATATACATATGGTGTAAATTCACATGTGTGTTGGGAGTTTGGCCAAAGGCCAATACATTTAAACTATTTGTTGGAAACAGAAACAAATAGGAACTCCTAAAAAATGGCAATCAATATGAAATTGGTAAGAACTTAGCATCCCCCACGCCAGACCCTCAACCGCGAGGACCCAATGGAGACGATAATCACACATTGCTGATTCAAGCTTCTTTTATTGTACCTCTCTCTCTGTCTCTCTGTCTCTATCTATCTATCTATCTATCTATCTATCTATCTATCTATCTATCTATCTCTATCTCTATCTCTATCTCTCTCTGGGACCGAGGACGTTACCCAAGCAGTAATGGTAACAGTAACAGCAGTAACAGTAATCATTCTCTTGACCCTGACAGTAACCGTCTCTCTGGCCGCAATCGTCTCTCTCACCCCACTCTCGTTCTCCGTAGCCGTTCCCTTTAATCCTTCTTAAAGCCAACCAGGGCTTGAGCCATGAGGTGCCTGCATCCAGCTCTCACCTGGGAGCACTCTCAGGCCACGAGCTCTGGCGTGCTGGTGCATGTGCTCTAGCGTGGCGCAGCCCTAGGATGTTACCACCTGCAGCTGCTCCCCGGCACTCTGCCAGGCGCCATCTTGAGGCGAGGTCTAGCCGGGCCCAGCTAAGACCCCAACAAGAACTGATGCTCTGATCTGCTGGAGTTCCTCAGAGGGTGTCTGACAACCACCAGACCCGATGATTAACCTTCATCTGGGACCAACTTGCTCTAATATTCTATAAACCCTGAAAGTCACTGAGTGCCTCTCTAACCCAGTGGAAGGAGCCAGGCTTCTGACAGACCACATTCAAAAATCGGTGGGATGCACATCATCATTAAAGAGCAGGACAGCATCTAAAATCCCCAAGGAAGTGTGGCTGAGCTGAACAGTGTTATCCTCTAACTGCAGGTGATGCCTATTCTGCTTATTTCAAAAGACCTCTCTGATTGCCCCTGCATGGCCACTTGTGATGCCTGCAGCCCTCAGGACTTGACCACTTGCACGGCATGTCTATTTTATCATTCCTCTTGAATTTGGGGAGGGCATGGATCACTAGCCTTTTAATAGAATCCCAGGTCGTGCCTTGCTGGAAGAATGCAAACTGCTCAGTGAATGGGTCAGTAGATTCAAAAGAGGCAGGAATGGCGGGTCACGTCTAAGCATAGTAAGCACATCTTGATAGTGTCTTAATGGGCTGTGATGAAAATGCAGCCTAACTACTTAAGCCTACTCTATACAATAGAAATGGGCAGCTCATGTGGTACAGTTCACATTGTGCTTGCACACATGTGTGAAGGAGCGCACAAGGCTCCCCTGGTTTTGCAGATATGAGCTTACCAGGTACTTTCTGGTCTCTGCAAGGTTTGGAGAACACTGTAATGAACCTGAAATCTGAGTTCCAGAGCACTTTCCGCCCAATGGCATGACTTCTTTAACAAATGGGAATTTTTCAAATGGATTCACGTCCAGATGACCCATTCTCCAAAACATACAGTTCAGCCCTAAATCTGTCTCTGCCAATTCTTCAACATCTGCATACAGCAAAGTGCATGTGCTGTGTCAAGTCACTTAATATAACCAAGAAGCGATCTGTGAACCACTGGCTCTCTAACTATTCTGGTTCAACTTCATGCACTAAAGGAGAATATCCATCTCAATTCTGGTTCTAGTCTCTACTTTCTGTTCCAACACAAATCCAAACACTTGTTCTTGACAATTTCTATGGTTATATCAGATCCAGTATAAACTATAAAAGATTTTAAAATAAAAAACAACTGGATTTAGTAGGATAAATTGAATAGATTTCAACTAAAAGCTTTCTTTGAGTTAAAGGTGATAAAGCATAATTTACAGGCATGGAGAAACCTTCTACATCCCAAATAATGTGCTTGAGATGTGAACAGAACTGAAGGAGCACAATTTACCTTTTAAACAGGATGCTTAGTCCATCTAAAAGTGAATGCCCTATTAGGTGCAAAATTACTTTTTAATGTTTAATATATGGAACTAAAACATTTGACTCTCCCTGGGGTTCATTGGCAAAGATGAGACCAAGGCACTCTGTTTCTGTCATAACAACTGGTCCATGCAGCAAAACTATTGTCTCTTCTTCAAGAAATATTACTTAATAGATAAATGATTTGAATAAACATGTGAAAGGCCTGACTCTCCTCCTCAGGCCATGGAAACGGCGCAACCCCAATCAGCCACGAAGCCAGCTTCTTGCTGCAAAGGCAGGAGGTACTTTTATTCCAGTACTGGGACCCAAAATCCTCTCTCATGTAGGAGCAGAAGAAAATGGGCCCCAGACAAGGGGAGGGGAGGGGTTTTATAGGCAGAAACTGCAGACAGTGCTTCTCACAGTAAAGTAACTAATTTCAGGAACAGAACAGGATACAGCCAAAAGAATCAAGGTTAGCTTTGACACAAATCTGTTTGTTAAGCATATCTTGCAAGAACAGCAGGTTCAGAGGCTTAGGGGGATGGAGCAGACTTCTGGGAGTGTATGCCTGGTCCATTTAAAATTTTTTTATTACACATGTTTGTCTTCAATTCAGTTAAGCTAAAATTCATTAAATGCTATTACTTGTCTTATGTGTCTTTCTCACTGGAGCTGTCTCATCTAACAACTAGTTTGACATATTTGCTCTTGGCTTACCCACTCAGTCTCATCCTGGCCCCCCGGTACCCCCATTCCTTTCCTTTCCTTTCCTTTCCATTCCATTCCACTCCACTCCACTCCTACATGTTTGCTGCACACTGAGTAATCTCCCTCGGTCGGTCAGTGAAGGTCAGCCACACTTGTCTTGAGTGGTTTCTGCAGTTACGGTGACATGTGAAATCGCTTCACAAGGTTTATTAAAAGCAGGTCTCAGTATTATCATTGCTCCTATTATTACTACTATCCCTCATTTGGGCACCCTGTACATGCCAAATACATGTTTCCTATTTTCTCAACATGATCGAAAGCTCCTTCAATGAGGACATGGACTCCTCTGAGCTCCTGGTTCTCTGCCTCTCACACAATGTCCTGTTCGCCTCAAGTGTCCAAGGTGGACTTGATAACTTCGGAAAGCCAATCCTATTAGCACAGGCACTCTATTTCATCCATTTCTATCATTCCTTTCTTTGCTCCTATCTGTATCTTTACTTTCCAGTGAATGTATGTTTTCCTTGTTTGGAGAAAATTCTTTTTCCATTTAGGCTCAGTCTGAATGAGGAAATGAAATATTAATAATTGACTTCTAAGGAAAATGAATGCAGACTCTGATACTTGCTGACATTAGAGACTGAGACCACAGCGTTGGATACTTGAAGTTTAACTTAAGTCAGCTCACCACCTGCAAGGGCTACAGCTGCCAACGCTCATATCTCAACTGCTTATTGAATGCTGATGGGCTCAGCCCTGGGTGACTTAAATATTTCTTTCCTTGATTGTTTAATTAAATTCAGGTATGCTTGAGAGGACAGCAAGAGCCTCATGTCATTACAATAATGAAAGTTTTTGAAGTTTTAACTCTAGCAGACTATTAAAAATACAATTATGACTTAACTGAGAGCCCTATAAAGTGTAGGTATAATTTTCTACGCAATGAAATGGTCAATCATTACCTGTAATGATGAAGGATCTGTAATTGGATAGAAAGGTTAATTTTCAGGTAATTAGTTCACACAGAGCCAAATCTGCAGGGTCTCAGTGGCATTCAACCAAACAAGGCACACACATGTACACACATACATGTGCATGCGCATGTATGTACATACACATGAATACACACACACACACACACACACACACACACACACACATCTAGGTGACAGGAGTTTGTGATTTAATCCATTTTCCAGCAGTGGACTGAGATGTTAGCTTTGCAAAACTCAAATCATAAACCATTCTCTTTTTTTTTTTTCTTTTTTTTGCCAGTAAAATCAGGTTGAAAGTAAAAAATAATAGAAACATTGGAATTTCTAGTGCTTCTAGGGAGAATTTCAAGTACAGTTCCAACACAGCAAGAAACCACTTGCATTACCATTGATGGCCTTCACGTGCCTTGGGAGAGAGAGCTGTAGGAAGTCTGTAGTTGCTTGAGCTGCAAGTGGGACCCTTAAAATATGTTTTAGCAGATGGTTCCTCAAAGTAAATGTACTTACAGATTAGCTAAAGAAATCATATCTAATCCTAATAGTTTCCATAAATAATTGCTTGATTCTTATTTTTTCATTTTACAGTTATAAATATAGGATTCCAATATATAGAGAGTATGCCAACTATACCTCATCCTTGTTGAGAGCTGTCACTCAGGACCTGAACACCCAGGCTGAGCCTTGTACTCCAACCTAATACTATCTCATTTAGAAACCACCAACACTGAAGTCAGGCATCCAAGTGAAAGCATCTTTTAAATGACATACCATCTAACTCCAGTTAGAATGATATATTCATCATTCCAATCAAGAAGACAAATAAGAAATGCTGGTGAGGATGTGGGAAAATCGGAACTCTTATACACTTGGTGGGATTGTAGATTAGTAAATCCACTATGGAGGTCAGTATGAAGGTTCCTCAACTTGGAATGAAAACACCATATGACCCAGCCATACCAAATCTCTGTCTCTTTCCAAAATAATTAAAGTAAGAATACCATAGTGATACAGGAATAGACAGTTTTTTAGAGGTGCAATTTATAATAGCCAAATTATGGGACCATCCTAGGTGTCAGCCAACAGATAAGTGGATAAAGAAATGTGGTATAGACACCAAATTGAATTTTACTCTGTCATAAAGAAGAACAAAATTATGCCATTTGCAGGAAGATGAGTGGAAGTAGAGAATATTATGCTAAATGAGATTAGTCCATCTCTGAAAATCAAGGGAAGGGGCATGTGTTGTTGTTGTTGTTGTTTTTCCTTGTATGTGTAAGCTAGAGAGAAAATAAAAAGCAAATGAGACCTCAGATAAATGAGAGATACCAGTAGAGTAGTGGAAGGTGATTAGGGGGAATGAGGGGAAGGGTCAAAGGAGAACTGATGAAGGAAACAGTTCAGATAAATGCTATGTGCATATATGACAGTACCACTAGCAATCTCACTAGCAAGTATTGGGGTGGGGGAGTAGGGAGGATGTGGAAGGAAACACACGGAGTGCTGTGCACATGTAAGTGTGCGTCACATTGAACCTCACTAGAATATACAGTTACAACGCACCAATAAGGTGCCCATCAACAGATGGATGGATTACAAAACTAGGGAATATGTTCACAATGGAATTTTACTCAGCCATAAAGAAGAACAAAATCATGTCATTTGCAGGGAAATGGATGGAACTGGAAAACATTGTGCTAAGTGAGATTAGTTAGTCACAAAAAGGAAAAAACCATATGTTCTCCCTAATATGCAGAAGCTAGGGAGAAAGTGGGGCATAAGAGGGACCCTAGATGAAGAAGTAGAAACCTTACATGAGCATGAGCAAAGAAGGTGATGGGGGAGTGGAGGGAAACACCCTAATGCACATGATGTACATTCACAAACATCAAAGTCAATCACTAAGCAGAACATGAGAAGGAGGGAGGGGGAGGGAATGGGGTGGAAAATGGGGAAGGGTTAAATGAGAAATGTGTGCATGTATGCTTTTACCAACTTGTACCTAACAAAGATGTATGATTACAATGCACTAATTAAATTTTTTTTTTAAAGTATAGAGCCGGGCATGGTAGTGCACGCTTGTAAATAAAGAATAAAATATAGGGCTGGGGTTATAGCTCGAAGATAGAATGCCCCTGAGTTCAGTCCCCAGTACCGCAAAAAAAAAAAAAAGTATACAAATTTGTGAATTCCCGGAAGAGACTTGATTTAATGCATCAATAATTCTATGGTGATCACCCAGTTAGGGAAGCACCCTGGGCTCCACCTTCCCATGGAGAGAGACTTACTTGTGTCCAGACTCATGGGCGATGGTAAAGGCCAGTCCGAGTCCTGTATCTTCATTAATGGTACAGCTGCGATATTTACTACACATTCCACTTATGGGTGCAAATCCTGAGGGGCAAAAAGATAGCACTTTTGTAATATAATAAATAATTATATATTTACTTTCTGTCCTGCAGTAAAATTTGGTCCTCATCTTCATTTGGGGAAATAAGAATTGGCAACTTGAAGAACCATATAAAGGGCATATGATAGTGTGTGAGAGGTGGCCCCTTTCCCAGAAGCCCCGGGACTCTCCCTCAAGGAAAATAGCTCATGGTTCCATGCAATGTTTCTGGCACCGATGATAACGGGGGCAGAGCAGAGGAGGAGGTTTATTGCAGATGGAAGAGAACTTATTTCTCTTTCTCAATGAACATCTGTGTTCTCAAAAGCCCAAGGGAAAAAGACTATAGAGAATGGGTGTGTTGGGAGGTCCCCAAGACCACCCCCGGGCTGAATGATTCACACTTCTTAAAATGGGCACTTGTTGCATTCGGAGTTATGATTTAATATGGCAACAGCAAACAGAGCTAAAGCAGTCCAAGGGGAAGGCACGTGGGGAGGAGATTGAGGAAACCAGGCGCAAATTCCAGAGACTCGGCTCCCCCTGGGGCACCAGGACACACTCACTTCCCCAGTGATGAACTGTGACCACACATGCAAAGCGTTATCCACCCAGGGAGCTCCTTAGGGACTCGGCGTTCACGGTTTTTATTGGAGGCTGGTCGTGGAGGCACCCGATCCATGATGTGTACCAAATTCCAGACTCCCAGAAGGAAAGCGTAGGCCACGTCCTTTGCCCAAGCAGTTTAAGCACAGAGGCCACTCTTATCAGACAGGGTGGCGAGAACCATCCTAAACTCTTAAGTTTCCCAGGCCAGCCAAGGGCCGGCCTTGCAAGCAGGCCTTTCTCAGGACAAATATGTAAGCCACTCTGTTGACCCATTACATACAATAGGATTAAGTCATATTAGACTTGCTTCTATCTGAAAGTGTTTATAATAATAAATCTTCTTCCCTTAGAACCTGACAAAGAAATAGAGAGTAAGAAAAACATTCCCCAGAGTCCTGGTTAGAAGCACACTGTTTTACACTGACCATTTGGAAAAACATCAAAAGGGTCTTATACGTCTAAGTATTGCTAAATTTCTAAGGCTGAAATATGTAAAGAGAAATAGGAAGGACGATGATATTTGGTATTACTGAAAATATCCTTCAATGTGCTTTTTCTGCCACAAAATGAGACACACGTGAATCTACTGAGCTCATTCTCACAAATGGTAGGAAAAAAGTGGAAAATACTCCTTATGTCAGAAGAGATTGGGGCTCTCAAATTCTGTGACATGTGGATTCTTGCTCTATAGCCATTCTTGATGGATAGAAGCACCATCTATTGGGTTTAGCCAGAGTTGATACAGGAAAGAGAGTCTATTCCTTTTCTTTGTACTTAGCAGGGATGACAGCTTATGGATATGAAAGAACAAAAATCCTCAAGAGCCTAAGCCGCCCACCACAGGGGCACACCCACACATGGTCCTCCAAAATCTCCCAGGGGATCTTACCCAAAGTGTCACAGGGCTCGTTCTTCCAGGAGCATATGTCCAGGCCGGTCAGCAAGATGGCGTGGTCATGGCGAGTTCCGTCTTTCCCCATCAATCCAGACTGCCACTGGCAGAAGCTGCTTAAAGTGTGGTCTGCATGGTGACTTATCACCAGCCCTGGCTGTGTGAGAGAGGACAAGACCCCGCCAAAGTGGAGAGAAAGCATATTTAAAGGCAACGGAAGCTGGGTGTGGTGGCACATGTTTGTAATCCCAGCATTCGGGAGGCTGACACCAGAGGATCGGGGTTCACGGCCAGCCTCAGCTACCTAGTGAGGCACTCTGCAACTTAGTGACTCGGTTTCAAAATAAAGAATAAAAAATATGGCTGGGGGTATAGCTCGGAGGTAGAATGCCCCTGAGTTCAATCCCCAGTACCGCAAAAATAAATAAATAAATAAATAAATAAATAAATAAATAAATAAATAAATAAATGCAACGATTCTTAGCAAATTGTCATTCACTTGGATTTCAAGTAGGCGCATGGACCTGGATGGCACATAAGCTGAAACATCCATTTCATGTATTAAAATCCAAAGAAGGGCATGCAAGATAAAACCCACATAGAGAGAGTGAAGACACCCAGGCACCTTTCTGTATGTAAACAACTGAATTGTATCTGAAAGACCCCGAATTTGTGTCCAGTTATCTCAAAAAGATAACTTTTGTGAATGTTCTTATCTGTACTTAGCATACTTGAAAAGTTCTTTGCAGAGTTATATAAATTAACAGAATATTTATGCATGGCTTGCATATAGATACACAAAAACACATACAGCCAGTGATATGTTCATTTCATAGCCAAGTTGGCACATGACATTTCTAATAATGCCTCTTTTACTGTATATTATTATTACAGGGTAAAATCAAGTTAGTATCGTACAGAGACAACTACTTTTTGTAATGAAAAGAGGTAGAGCAGTTGAAAAGCATTCATTTCTAGAAGGTAAATTTCATTTCTAGAGGGTACATTTCTACTATAATAGAACTATATAAAGGACATTAAACCATATTCATATATGCCAGATTCCGATAGAACACAGTAAAGTATCGAGTGAAGGACATGAGAACGCTTGAGGATTCTGGAATGTTGGGGTAGCAGGAACATCTATCAGAGCAGGCTGCACCAAGTTATTTCAACATTATTTATAGCAATGCTTAGCTTCCTATAGATGGTCACAGAAAACCAGATTAAATATCTTGATTTCAGTATACTGTCTTCTCAAAAGCTTCCACTGTTCAAATGTTGCTGAAAACTCATCTCTCAGTCATTAAATATGTTTTCTCTTTAAATGTTTATTTTGGTTTTCCAGGGAATCAAATATGTCTAAGTTACATGCTATACATAAAGCCTGGGGCATACCTCACATTCCTTAGCTGGTGATTTCCAGGAATGGGGCATTAATTAAAGTTAACACAGGTGTACGATCAAAAGATAACCTTGCTTATTCTTTGCAGCTTGGATGGATTCCAAGGTGAAAACGTTTTAATACAAGGAATAATTAACCTGTCACCTGAGAAGCCCTGCTGGTTCAGCACCCCTCCCCAGGGACCCACTCACACAAAAGACAGTGAGTTATGTCTTCCCTGACTAGTCAGGCTAGACACAGGCCTGCCCATGCATGCCTCCACCTTGTGAGGGAAGACAGTGATCTTATGTCTCACACATGGTCTCAGAGTCCATCTACAAAACTGCCTTATAAATAAGAAAACTGGCTGGGTATGGTGGTACACACGTATAATCTCAGTACTTGGGAGGCTGAGACAGGAGGATTGCAAGTTTGCAGTCACCCTTAGCTACTTAGTGAGGCCCTCCGCAACTTAGTGAGACCCTGTTTCAAAATAAAGAATAAAAATAGGACTAGGGGTGTAGCTTGGAGGTAGACTGTCCCTGGGTTCAATCCCCAATACTGAGGGAAAAAAAAAGAAATCTGTGTCTAACAGAAGACTCTGGGGATCTCAAGGAGGATGGAAGTAAATGCTGAGTCCTGACTCTAGCCCGCGTCCACTCTCCTTCGCCATCAGTGATCAGCTTGGGGAAAACAGAAGTGGGGGCTTTTTATGCCTAAGTCTCCCCACCCATTTCTTATGCCCAGAAGAGCTCACTGTGGACTGTGTAGCTCTGAGCACTTGCAGGGGGTCTGGAACGGAGGCAAAGGAGAGTCTCCAGCCGCTGCTACCAAGATCCAGCATATGGGCTTTGCATGCAATAAGAGAAAGGTCCTTCACATTCCAAGATCTTTGGGAAAATAAAAATCGAAGACTGAAGATGGTGAGGGTCAGTGCGTTCAACCTCAGGAGCTGGGAGGTAACAGGGTAAAGCAATGGAATGCCACACAGTGCTTCCAGGCAATAAAACACTCTTCGTCTTTTGGCAAAACAAAACAAAAACAAAGAACAAGAACAAAAACAAACAAACAAACAACAACAACAAAGAAAGAAAACTAGAGAAACAGAAAGAGCTGGATTCTAAATGGCACCCCAGAAGGTCACGGTCATGGTGGCTGAAGACACATGTGTTCCTTTCATTCCTAGTATGTTTCCTACCCATGGATTCAAAGCAAGTCTTCTACTCCATATTTTCATAAGCCAATTAAGAGTGTTCTTTACTATTCTTGCACACATACACACAAATAATAATAATAATAATAATAATAATAAATTATTAAAAAACTGAAAAGAAATGGGTTGCACTAGACACAAAATATTAAACACCTTTTGCCCCAAGAGAAAGAGAAGTAGAGAATCCACAGAACAATTATATTAAAGAAAAAAAGGCATTATTAGGGACTTTTTTTTTCTGGGGGGAAAAAAAACAGAAAGCTTCTGGCTTCAAAGATACAATACCTGCTCGTCTTCCAGAAGAATGAGCCCTACAATTGCGATGTTGATGTTGCCTCCTATCGTCCCATCCTTGAATAAAGCAGACACCTGAAACAGACAGCAAATCCATATCAGTCCCCGTCCCCAGAATAGCAACATTTTCTCGGCCTGCTGCCTGGCCTGGAGTCCTCCTCCAGAGCTCTCACTGCAGAACAATGAGAGAGCAATTTTACTTGGCTTACACTGCTAGACAGGTAGAGATGCATCAAGCTACCCCTTGCTGAATCCTTACCATGAGTCTCTGGAAGTAAAAAGCGAAAGTCGAAGGTTGGGGTGGGGTTTCCCCTGTGATCATTAAGTACCACTGAAGGGATCACAGGATCCTGAGCTATTCTTGCCCCCTTTAGAATATAGGGGATATTTTTAAACTCGTGGTGCTGACTTTGTAGGCCAAGCATGCCCCAGGCTCTCACGGCAAGAAACTACCTATGCACAAGAGAGATGCTGAGGATAAGACCAAGAGGATGCAAGAATGAGAGGGGAAAATGGGGCAAGAAAATAATGAAGGAATGATGAGAAATGGAGAGCTGAGGGAGCCCAGAAGCAGCGATGGATAATGGTGTGACATTCAGGGTTAGGAACAGGGACCGTGTGACAATCGAGGGATGCAGCAGGAAAATGATTTGACACTCGGGTGTAGAAATACTGGGACAACTGCAGAATGGAAGCAAACACTTCCACAAATCAGGGCAGGCTTGACCCAGTGGGCCTCCACCCAGCAAGGCCTCCATGCCAGGCAGGGATAGGGCACCTGCTACTCTCCTCAGTTCCCAGACATCAGCAACCGTGTGGTTCAGTCTACCAAGTGTGAGGCGAGACGGGAGCCATGCAATGCTCTAGAAAGAGACACATGCGGGGTGCTCCGTCCACTGAGGTAGAAGAATGGAAGACATATTTTCAAAGTGTTGTCATTGATCTATTTTTGCAAACACCTGGTGACTCTAGAATCTGTCTTCTTAGATCTAGATTTCACTCACACATGGGGGGCTGATTCCCCCTCATCACTCTTCAGTAATTACTGCAGCTGCCTGTTTGAGACAAAGACACACTTCAACTGAGATGGTATTATAGAAAGTCTTTCTGATTTTCTGGTTTTGTAGATAAGATAATTTATGTTCACCATTGGAACATTAATAATCCTAAAAAGGTGGGTGGATATTTCTATAGCATCATCTAAAATCACGTATATAATGCTGATAAACAGATTTACTACACTGAGATGTTTCCGCTTCCTCTTAGAAAGTTCTAGCAAGTGAAGATGTCAGTAAACACAAAGCTCCTCCCAAGTGGACAGACTTGCAGGAGGAGTCAAATTGTTTTTCATATTTTATTGTCCGAAGTTCTGAAAATTAGTCTTTTTTTTTTTTCAATTTTGGTACTAAAATTGAGAGAGTTATCACCAAGAAAGTACTTATTATGCCCAAGATATAAATCCACATGTCAAAACTGGAATGTGAGACACACACTCACAGAAGCACGTATGCATATATACACACACACACACCCTATTAGTTCAATTACACAAATTACACAGGTGGCCTGAGCAAGAGGCTGGTCCTACCATGTTGAGGATCGTCAGGACGTAGGTGGTGATGTTCTCATGGCCATGGCTTTCCATCATCTTTCTGTCGACCACCACCAGGGTCTCCACGTTCAGCTCTTCATTTCTATGGTACTTCAGGAGTGAGCGCCTGGGCCGTGAGCTAGACTTATACTCATCTGGCAAGACGAAAAGGTCTTCTTTGGGAGGCTGGGGCATGTCTGTGGGGGAGCATGTGAAGGGCAAAGGTCATCACACAAGGTCATCGCACAAGACCAGTGGTGCAACTCACCCTACAGAAATTATATCCTAAAAATGAAGGTGCATGGGCTGGAGGTGGAGCTCAGTGGTAGAGAGTTTGCTTAAAGGCCCAAGGTTTGATACACACACACACACACACACACACACACACACACACAGCCTCTTGCTGAGGCCACACACACACACACACACACACACACACACACACACACACACACTCTGAATGCTTGAGATAAAAATACACTTTAAAACTTTGTAATCCAAAACTTGTATTGCAGTGGAACCCTATATTTAAATAAAGTTAAACAGAAAAAAATGAATAAATAAATAAAGTTGTATAATCTAGGTGCCATCAAAATCATTGCTATATATACCTTTATCTAATTTTGCCCTCACTTAGCTGGGCGTGGTGGCGCACGCTTGTAATCCCAGCATTCGGGAAGCTGAGACCTGAGGATCCGGGTTCACGGCCAGCCTCAGCTACCTAGTGAGGCACTCCGCAACTTAGTGAGACTCGGTTTCAAAATAAAGAATAAAAAATAGGGCTGGGGGTATAGCTCGGAGGTAGAATGCCCCTGAGTTCAATCCCTAGTACTGAAAACAAAACAAAACAAAACAAAACAAAAAACTAATTTTGCCCTCACTTAAAACAACAAGAGGGGATGCTTTGGTTCTGGAGTCCTTGAGTGTAGAAACACAAAGGCTACAAGCACAAGGATTTGTGGTACAGCATTCCTCTCCTCAGGAAAGAGTTATTGACAAAGAAATGAAAACTAACAATTACAAAACAGAGTCCTGATTTGCTCTGTTTTCCTATTGAAAGACTTCGAATGACTTGACAGTTTTTGAAGTTGATTCCAATATCTGGACATGTGATTGGTTTTTCTCTATTGTTTCAAGTGGATTATAAACTGCTTGGAGCAGCTCTACTTTACTGCAGAGCTTAACTTCCTAGAAAGCACTCTAAATATTTACCTAAGTAAAATAGAAAACAAAAATGTGCTCTGCCCTCTTGGAATAATTCCTTTAAAATAGATTTGATGTTAGAAATAAGTTAACACAATATTCAAATAATTAGACTTAGCAGATGCCTGAGAAAATGTGATCATGATTATTTTGTGTGAGAGAAGACTTCAAAAAGCCCACACGTTCAAGTGACACGCATCCTAAAACTACGCCAAATGTATTCACAGAACACACTGTGGGCAGAGGCTATTTTGTTTGAATAATATACACATCCAATGTATCTTATCTCTCTGTGTTAAAAGATAGTTTGGGCATCCCTAATCTAAAAATCTGAAATGCAAAGTACTCCAAAATCTGAAACTCTTCCAGTGCCAACCTACTGCCACAAATGGATATTTCCACACTTGATCTCTTAAGATGGTTCACAGTCAAAACACAGATGCGCTTAAAACACTATGTAAAATTACTTTCAGGCAATTTATATGAAGTGTGCAAGAAACAGCTTCATCTTGGGTCTAAGATATCTCATTATGTATATGCAAATATGCCAAAAATTTTCTGAAAATCCGAAATACTTCTGGTCCCAAGCATTTCACAGAGGGATATTCAACCTCCCCTTCAAACCTAAATAAACCTTTGGAGAATAATAATTGCACTGGCTAACATTTACTGAGCATTTATCGCTTGCCATTAATGCTCACGCAATTGACACGGTCATGACCAGCATCCCCAAAGTTGTCTTGGTGGGACATATCCGGCCTCTACACTGGCCCTTGTATGGGAAGCCAGGGATGGGACCAGGGGGCAGTGCTAGTGAACATAGCCTGCTCATGGTCCTTCCCTAGAAAATATTGGCAAGGGCTTCAGATCCAGACAGAATGGTCCCGGAGCCCTGGGTCTTAATTTCCACTGGTAGAAACCTATGTTTAGAACAACAATCAGGATGTGGCATGCAGTGCAGACACCCCAGGTATCCAGTGATAGGGAGGAGTCGGAAGCACCGTGTGGAATGATCTCGCTGGCTAGGACTCTCGCAAGCCCCTCAGAGCAAATTGCTCACCCCTGAGTATGGCGCATGTAGCCCTGTCCTCAAACATGTGAGTTCCAGCTAAACCCCTGCCATCATCCCAGGCCTCCAGCTGAGAAGCAGAAGGTCCATCTACCGCCCGAGGCTTGACCTTGCCGTCAGCTTTAAGCCAATCAATCTGCCCTTGCTTGCCCTTGCTGATGGATAGATGCCTCAGTGGACATGGAGAACAAGCTCTTGAGCCGGGCGTGGTGGCACACGCTTGTAATCCCAGCATTTGGGAGGCTGAGACCGGAGGATCCAGTTTCGTGGCCAGTCTCAGCTACCTAGTGAGGCACTCCGCAACCTAGTGAGACCCTGTTTCAAAATAAAGAATAAAAAATAGGGCTGGGGGGTATAGCTCGGAGGTAGAATGCCCCTGAGTTCAATCAATCCCCAGTGCCGCAACAAAAAACAAAACAAAACAAAAAAACCCACAAGTTCTTGCTGCCTTAACCTGAGGCTGACCAGTGAGAGTCCTTGCAGTTGTGAACTCCACAGAGACAGGATCACGCGAGGGAAGCCCAAAGGCAAGAGACCGTGCCCACTGACTGAGCTCACTTGACTTTGAGTTATTCAGGTTCACTGGAATGTGGCACCTGGATTTTATTCATAGGATCAACTAGGTTCCGCTGCGCAGGGGCACAGAGGGGCCAAACGGCACGCAGTCTTTTGTCAAGGTGCCAGGTGATTTGTGTTCATTCACTCTATTCAACAACATTTGCTGAGCACCTGCCACACGCTCCCCTTTCTTTTAGGGTGCTGGGTACAGCGGTCAAAACCAACCACACAGAGAAGGATGGGGCTCCAGGGAAGCTGAGCTCTCCAGCTGGGCTCTGGGGAAGGTTAGCCAGGTGGCTCTGGAGGCGACAGCTCCAGGAAGCAAGGGGAATTGCAGAAAGCTGTGATTCCTGAATGTGTGATAGCTTTCTACACAACATGTAAATAGCAGATCACCTCCTGAGTGGTCAAGGCAAAAAAAGAAAAGGAAAAAGAAAAAGAGTCCCATAAAGCTTTGGTGATACGTTGCAGGTGAGCTACTATACCACGTGTAGCCTGCTCTTTTGATGTGGTGGAGTAAAGCATACGAATATGTATGTAAATAAGTGACCTCAGCAGGAAAACTATGTGGACCTTAATACATCTAAACCTCAAAAATATAGAATTACTGAGCAGAGGTGCCAGGGTTCTTTTGAAGATGTCTGGTGGATTCCATACTTCTGAGCAGAGTGTCATTTAATCTTCCCAGGGAACAATTAAAAAAAAAAAAACTACCATTATCTATCCATCTTCCAGGGAGGAATGTTCTGGATGGAACTGGCAGATTATAAACGCTTTCTGGATTCATTGATTGAGTTACAGCAATGCCAGTCAATCTATATCATCTGGGATGTAGACATGTTGTGAATAAAATCAGAGGATTTTCATTGGCTTACGTAAATGTCCAAATCATGAAATACACAAAAAGAATCGCCCTTACATACATTTCTTGCGTCTTCCACAGAAGTGCTGCTTTTGTGGGAGCCCGAGGTCCAGGCTGCCAGTGTGCAGGTGTTGGCCAGCCAGCGCCCGCCTCCTGCTGACCATCATGACCTCATTCGCCCTGGGGGCCTGGGGTTCCGCAGCTCTCTTGTACAGGACATGGGAGGGAGGGCCACCCTGTGCAGAGCCGTTCAGCTTCCCCTCGAGGTGTGGAGGAAGTGGCGTTAGGAAGTAGTCGGCTTCCTCTGTTCTTATCATGCCTGACTGCAAAAATGAAGAGGAAGAGAAAGCACTATTACTCGTGGAAGTTGGAGACCCTCTGGGAGCGCTGCATTGTTTAGCATTCTTCCACAAAAGTGCTGCTGTCTCTAGTGGGAGCATTTGGGCTGATAGTGGGGAGTTGAGAGGTCCCTACACACATCTGAGCTCCTTCTTCCATCTGTATCCTTTCGGAGAGATCTGCATGGAGCAGGCCCATGACCTCAGCCCAGGAACAGAGAGAGAGTGCTCACCATGCACCAAAGTGGGCTACTTTAAATCAAAATGCTTGAGGAAATGTATTTACCAACTTAAATATTAATATTGGGCAGATGCTAATATAGATAGATAAAATACAATCCAGGTAGAGAGACAAAAATAGAATCCTAATAACTTGCAGAGCCACTCAAACGAATTTTAAAACTTGACTTAACATGCAGCACTTTATAGAATGGTGTAACCTATAATTGGAAGGATTTACTTAGGAAATCAGGGAGGTCATTTTAAGCAAGATATTTGACTGTCCCTTGAGAAATAAATAGGAAAAAAGTGATTTTATGAAAACATTACAAATGTCTGTTCAGTAAAACAGACTAAGCGACAAGGGGAAAAATTAGAACTATATTTTTTTTGCTTCTAGAATGACAAATGTTCTAAAGCTCGATATTACGGCTGTTGGAATGAGGACAACTGGACAGATGTGGGCACATGCTCAGGAAGCCAGCGCCACAGGCATCCAACACATCCATAAACATTGAAAGCTTACGATCTCACTCTAGCATTTAAACCTGGAGAATTCTTGCAAAATATTTCTTGTAAGCACTTCTTGTAGATTGGAAAATATGGCACATTAAAAAGATCATTCACCATGTTCAAGTGAGATTAATCCCAGAGTTATAAGGATGGTTCAACACACACAGATCGACAAATGCAGTAATTCACATCAATAAAATGAGTGACAAAAAATCCTAATCATCTCAATAGATGTAGAAAAGTCACTTAATAAAATGCAATATCCCTTCTTGATGAAAACACTTCTATGCCTAAAACATAAGGTATAGAAGGAATGTCTCTCAACATACAAAAGACCATATACAACAAGCCTACACATAACACCAGATCAAATGGAGAAGTTTGGAAGCTTTCACTTTAAAATCTGAAACAAAACAATGATTACCACTTTCACCACTTTTATTCAACATAGTATTGAAAGTTCTGGCCAGAGCAATCAGCCAAAAGAAATAAAGGACACCACAATTGGAAAGGACAGCCAAGTGTGGTGGCACACAGACCAACATTAACTATCTGGAAAATCAAGAAAGCAGTCTCACTTATGATAGCTACAAAACAGACAAACAAACAAACAAAAAACTGACAACAAAACAAAACAAAAAAGGGAAATGAATTAAAGCAGTGAAATAAAAGACCTCAACAATAAAAATTATAAAATCCTGATGAAAGAAATTCTTTTTTTTTGAAGTACTGGGGATGGAACCTAGGGGTATTCTACCTCCGATCTACAGCCCAGCCCTATTTTTTTAATATTTTTTAGTCTTTATTTTGAGACAGAGTTTCACTAAGTTGCGTAGGGACTCACTAAGCAGCTGAGGCTGGCCTTGAACCCGGATCTTCCACTCTCAATCTCTCCAAATGCTGGGATTACAAGTGTGCGCCACCAGGCCCGGTTTCAATGAAAGAAATTGAAACAGAGAGGAACGAGCAGAAAGACATCCTATGTTGACAGGTTAGAAGAATTAATAATATTGTTCTGAGGTCCAGACCAGCCAAAGCCATCCACAGATCCAATGCAATCCCTAGCAAAGTACCAATGACACTCTTCACAGTACTAGAAAAAAAATCCTAAAATTTGTATAGAACCACACAAAACTCTGAACAGCCAAAGCAATCTTGAGCAGAAAGAACAACATGGAAGACATTAAGTACTGCCTGACTTCATAACATAACACAAAGCTGTAGTGATTAAAACAGCATAGACATAGGTCATGGATCAGAATAGAAAGCTCAGAAGTAAAGCCAGTCATCTCTGGCCACTCCACCTTCAACAAATGTCCTGAGGACGCACACGGGGACGATGACAAAGACAATGAGAGGTCGTTCACGGAGGCTGTGCTCAGGGAGAGAAAGTCAAATGGAGGAATGCACAGGAGAAAGAAACTGTGTTCTCACGTTTTCCTGCCCTGTTCAAATTCTAGAAGTCTGTGTGTAATCTTTTTTTATTTTTTTAAGAACTGGGGATTGAACCACTAGGGGCATTCTACCTCCAGGCTACACCCCCAGCCCTATTTTTATTCTTTATTTTGAAACAGGGTCTCACTAAGTTGTGGAGAGCCTCACTAAGTAGCTGAGGCTGACCATGAACCGGGATCCTCCTGTCTCAGCCTTCCAAGTACTGTGTAACCATACCTTCAAAAACAAAAAAGTGAAAAGTCAGATGCTCTCCCTCATATGCGGAAGTTTGGGAGAAATTGGTACACAGGAGGGACTCCAGACACAGAAGGAGAAGCCTTAGTGGAGTGAAAGAATGGATGTAACTGAGGAAGATGGGGGGGGGGAGAGGGAGACTTGAAGAGAGAAACACCTCAAAGGACACAATGCACATACACAAACTCATCTAAGCCAATCACTGTGCTGAGCACGGGAAGGTGGGGAGGGAGAGGGAGTCAGGTGGGAACTGGGGAAGGGTTCAACTAGTGCTGTGTGCACCTGTGCCTCTATCACTCCAAACGGCATCAAGATGTATGCTCACAATGCACCAATTTAAAAAAAATCAGTGGCATGACTGGATTATAGGATTGCAGGTAAATGTTTTAAGCCCTTGGAAATGCCATTAAATGTAGCCAGCTTTATCATGCCTGGGGAGATTAAACATTTCCCACAGTGCTCCTGCTGGTGGGGGAGGGGAGACAAAGGCAGACTTGGTCAGCTATCAATAAAGTCATCAGCACTAGGGGGTAGATCTCCTGGGGCCCAAAGGCCACCCAGCACTGGGGAGGAAAATACTTGGAGTTTATGCCCTGGATCGAGGGGAGGAGGCAGAGCAGACTCTCATGCAGTGCTGCACATGAGTGACTTGGTCCCCTGTCTGGCCTCTAAGAGGATGAGGTGCCAACTGCAGAATTCAAGAGTCAGGATGAGGTCAGGTGGATTTCGGCCTTCTGCCTTTCAACTAGCCCAGGAGTACCAGAACTAATCACCAAGGTTTTCCGCCTTGGGTACTACCCAAATAGGGTTTCCACACTACTGAGGGTAACCAGGGTTAAACTGAAAAAGAAGAAGAAGGTGGAGGAGGAGCAGGAGAAGGAGGAAGAGGAGGAGAAGAGGAGGACGAGGAGGAGGAGAAGGAGGAAGAGGAGGAAAAGTAAGAGGAGGAGGAGGAGGAGAAAGAGGAGGAGGAGGAGGAGGAGAAAGAGGAGGAGGAGGAGGAGGAGGGGAAGGAGGAGGAGGAAAAAGAGGAGGGGGAAGACGAAGAGGAAGAAGAGAAAGAAATCATGTTTTTCTTAAAAGAATGCAAACAACCCTGTGCCTTTCAGACCACCCCTCAGAAGGTCATTTTCTCCCAAGGCCCCAGGGGGACGTTGTTCAGCATCTTCCCCTGCAAGCTGGGGGGACTCATTGAAGGGAAGGGCCAAATGAGTCAGACTCCCAGCATCTGACACGTTTGACATCCAGTTCTATCATATATTAGCTGTGTGGCTTCAGATGACTTGTTCTGCCTCTCTGTGTTATTCTGTAGTCTAGGGAGTAGATACAAGTATAGCTACTTGCCATGGATTTGTAAGACTCAACAATGTATTTAATATATTTAAAACACATGGCCTACAGTTAGTGTTGAAAACAAGATGCACTGAATTAAGGAAACAAAGAAGATGAAGCAGCATACTTCGCTCCAATACATTCTGAATCTCTGCTGGTAACTCAGTGGGATCCTGGGGCCTTCACAAATACCTCAGAAGTGCTGAGTTTTTGTTCAGGTGACACCCTAGTTGTCACAAACATTGCTTTGAGCCTGCAGTTTTACTTTTTTTTCCCCCTTGATACTTGGGGATTGAACCCAGGGGCACTTGACCACTGAGCTACATCCCCAGCCATTTTTAATTTTTAACTTGAGCCAGGGTCTCATTAACTTTCTGAGGCTGGCCTTGAATCCTGCCTCAGCAGAGATGTGCTATCACATCCAGGTGCTATCACATCCAGGTGCTATTTTTCTTCCCACATTCTTTCTAGCTTCCTCCCTAAAACACCTGTGTCCTATGACACTGTTCCAGACCCCAAGCTGTCTTCTGCTTTTCCCCAGGCTGGAGCTACTTCCTGGGTGGCCGAGACTGAGAAGAACATCCTATGCTCAAAGAAGTGTCCTGTTACAGCTGATGGATTTTTGAATGTTTATTTATATAAAAGTCAAGCATTATACTTGTCCCATTAATAATTTAGTCTGAGTTACAATATTTTATATTAAAATAATTTCCAATTTCATTGAACATCTAGAAGGTAGTTCTTAAGACTGACATTTTGATATTCTTTGAAATCAATAAATGATGAAATACACACACACACACACACACACACACACACACACACACACACACACTTATTCCATTAGCTTGCTTCATCCTTGCCAGCCTTTTTAAAAGAATAGGTAAATCATGCAAGATTAATGCTTTCTTCTTGTCAAACTGTTTCTTTACTGAATCAAGGGTACTTATTTGGAAACTCGTAAACTGTCTAGCACACACCTGCCCCTCGCCCACAGTAACCATCAGATGTCAGCAGGTGGATTATTAACCAAGATTCAGAAAAGGCCAGTGTCTCCCAGGCTTCGCGCGGGACGCCTCCCAGGGCTTGCGTCTCTCACAGCTGAGTCTGTAAATCATTCACCATGGGGAAACTCACCAATCACTCAGCCTGCCTTCATAAGGAAGGAAAGACTGCATGTCATGTTAATGCTGATGAACACTGCCTCTGACCAGTGCAAGTGGAGAAAACAGCAAATCCTACCAGTAAGAGGCTTCCTGTGTTCTATCTGTTAATATTCACAACTAAAAGTTTGATGTTAATTAATTATGCATCTAATGGTATACAGATAGACATAGACATACAAACTGTTCCTATAAGTTGCATGAATCAAAATATAAAATAGAACTTAAGAAGAAATAAATCAGTGTCCCACCACTGAGCCTGTTTCTCCTGCAGTGGGACAGATGCCCAGTGAACTGGTTCCAAGCTTGTCCCGGGAGACCATGTCCCCTTTCCAAGATAGCTAGATATCAACAGGATCCATGCAAAAGAGACTGAACTCCTCATGAGAATCAGGCATTTTAATTCCCCAATAATTGTATTTTTGCTCTTCTCCTTTATCTGTTCTTCAAAAATATGATTTTATGAGTTCTATTCTACTCCTTCTAGGTCTTGTTAGTGATATTTCTGAAACACTAGACAATTTCAGCTTTCACTGAACTTTTATCAAAGCCAAACTATTTTTTTAAATTTCCTGATAACTTCTGGATCAAACATGAATCTGGCTTCAGACCAACCCATCACTTGCCAATATCCCCAAACCACACTCAGTCTTGTGTGATCATATACAATATTTAAAAATCAAAATTCGGCCAAAGTCATCTAAGGAGTGAAATTAAGTAAAAATCTCCTTTTTTCTCCAGGAATCTGATATCGAATTCTCTTTGCTCTTTCCCCATTCCACCTGGCTAAGGTGCTGGGCTTTCTCAATCCCCTGAGATTCAAAGATGATGGGATACCATGGTGTGTACATCCAAGGAATCACCCTCATCCTAAACCCAAACACCCTGAGGCTTCATAATTCCCACCTTTTGCTCACCTCTAAATATTGTTACTGGCCACTTCCAAGCCACTCGTCTATAGAGACAAGACTGGCATTATGACCCCGGGAATTTGACAGTTTCTGGTTAAAGTTTCTCTTGCTAGTTATGCCTATCACCATTGTCCACGGATGACAGATTGACCCCCTTTCCTGCCACAGCAACACCACATCACCTCCATAGCACCGAGCACCTGCTGCTGGAACACAGGAGGCTGGAGGAGAAAGATCAAGGCAGAGCTGGAGGAAAGAGAAACAGGACTGCCAGGGCGTCAGCTGGAGGTACACTGTACAATAGGAACACACAGTATGTCTCCCAAGGTGGAGACCTCCAGTAACTCCTTCCCCTTGGGCACAACTCCAATAAACTCAACTGCCTGGTTGAGTGATATTGGGATCTTGTAACCACATTGGGCCAGCGTAACCACCACACAGTAGAACCAGCGTGACTCGGGGGATGTGTCCCCTCTCCACACTCCCGGTGCACACCATCAGAGGACGGCCAATGCACCTCCCCTGCATGCCGCACAGATGTGCACACCTGAGCCATTAGCTAATCAGTCTGGGGATGAACATTACTGCAACAGGAAGGCTGGAGAAGGCAGAGGTGTAACTGCAGAGTACAATTTAAGAACACGCTGTGATTATCCCATTATTCCAAATGATTGTCAACTATCGGTTTGGTCAAGACTATTCCCAAATCTGTATGTTCCTGGTCGGTTTGAAGCAATGGTTCTTTGGGTCTTAAAACCTCATCAATGCAATAGCAAGACTAGACCAGAGTGGATCTTGGTCAGAGCGAAGCTTGGCCACCAGGTGAGCACGGCGCCTGGGTCTTAATTTGAGGTCCAGTTTTAGGAAATCTGCTCATCTGCACAAATACCCTGATTTCTCCCAAATTGGTCTTATCAGTAATATGTGGGATAAATGGGTCGATCATTTGAGTCATTCTTAAAAAGTTCATATTTTTCAATTGATTCTGAACATGTGTAAGGAAAAAGAAAACTATTTACTAAGCCTCCTAGCTTTCTTTATCTGCTCTCAGGTTATTAATTAACAAAACACTTACTATGCATACTGTTATTGAGGTAAATACATAAAAATAAGTTACTTCATATTGGTACCTCCTGTGCGGCAGGTAATATGCTAGGTGTTTTGATCCGCTTATTACTCCTATGCTAATAACACTCCTATAAATTAGTATTCTCGCTTGAAGGAATACAGAAGTGGGGGGCACTACAGAACCAGTAAGTGCAGCGGCTCAGGTTGAAGGTCAGGTGTGTGGCAGCCACGCCCTCACCAGGCCTGCATCTCCTCACTGTCACCCTTGCTCTTCTGCCCCAAGGTTATAGCGTGGCGCTTCCAGCATCCAGCGATGCAGGTTTACACCCCACAACTGGACGTGCAGTGTGGGGAAAAGGGGACAGATTGAGGGGTACAAAGAGTCTGAGTGATAAATCAGATGGAGAAGCAAAACAAGAGGGGAAAATAAAGGTGAACACTTTAGACCAGAATTCTAGGAGAGTTGGTATTACGCTAACAGAAAACCAAGCGCGGCAAGGAGACCTTTCCCCAGATGAAGCGCTTGGCATTGTCCCTGCAGGAGAGATCAAAAAGAGACCCAGATGTTGAGAGGAGACCCAGGTGGTGGCAAGGAGACCTTTCCCCAGATGAAGCGCTTGTCATTGCCCTTGCAGGAGAGATCCAGGGGAGACCCCAGTGGGGGCAGTCAGCTGTGAGTGCTGCCATGCTGCTCTTGCTGGGGGCCAGACATTAGACTCAGACTCCGTGACAAACACAGTGACCATAGCTAATGGTGGCCTCTGAGGCCATAGGCAAGGAGTATTTCTTCCTGAGTATTTCTCCCTTCAGGGGTGAGGACCGTGTGCGTGAGTCTGCGTGTGCTTGTGTCCTGACATTCAGCTTCTCTGTTTGCAAATAGGAGATAAATCTACAGCTTTCATTGAGCTGAACAGACACTTTAAAGGTGGCCAAAACAAAACAGAACAAAACAAAACAAACAAGCAAAAACTAGGTTTTAAAGCTATCAATCAAGATCACAGGACGGATTTCTATGGAATGATAGGAGCGCAGGGAGTTTGCAGAGGAAGGGAGAGGCTGTGTAGGACTTGCTGGAAAATGACCAAGCACCAGGGTGGTGTGGAGAGCCCTGGACCTGTGGGACAGCGGTCGCCCGGGACGTCCTGGCAGCAGTCGGCCCCCGCTGGGGTGCCGGGGCCAGGAGGAAGCCCGGAAAGCACACATGGTTCTCGTCAGAGGCCGTGGTCCCTGGAGTTGTCACCTGAACCCACAAGCCATCGCTGAAATCATCCATGATTTTCCGAACACACTCGATCCATCCCACTGTGTAATCCATGGCCCCCTTCCCTCTGGCCCAGGCTGGTCCCCGCTCAAGGCCAATTTCGCGATGAGCTCATCCCATTGACACTTAGCTCATGAATCAGCTGTTTTCTCTGTTTAATTCCGCCACTGGAGCTATGGCCTTTCCTACCAGTTGTGCTCCTCTTGTTACGACCAGGCTCTTTAAGCCCCAGCTTCCAGGACCGTCATCTCTCTGTGGATCGTGTCAACATTGATTTAATTCAGTACTGATCACCTACGATCCTCCTGCCTCTGTCCCAGGTACGTTATACCATATTACTATCCATAATCCTGGAACAGATAGGAGCTGGACGAGTCAGTAGCTGTGTTTTTGTAGATACAGAAACTGAAGCTCAAAAAATCTCCAAATGTCCATGAACTGGTGAATGTACATGTGAGATGTCCTACATCCGTACAAGGATACCACTCAGTAACGTCGGGAAGGGAGTACTGATAAACACCACCACACGGAAGAATCCAAGTACAGTGTGTGAGGGAAAGGGCCCAGGCAAAAGACCCCGTGGCCTAACAGTCCACGTCTATGGAATGTCCAGAAAAGGAGGTGGTGGCAGGTGGCAGGTCAGTGACTGGCAGGGCTTGGCTGGGATGGGTAGGGGGAGTGCTAATGACACTCAGAGTCTTTCTGGGGCATTGAAATGGTCTGACAGGGGATTGTGGAGATGGTCACACAGCCATGTAAATTCACTGAATTGCACACCTAAAGTGGTGCGGGTTTGCTCCGTAAACGATATCTTAATAAGGCATAGAAAATAAATTGAGCTGAGGCTCTGGGAGCGTGACCAGGACACAGTGGACACAGGACAGCTGGGCGTCTACGCCTTATGGGCACACGGGGGTTTGTGCTAAAGTCATGTCCAGAAGTGTCCTTTGGAGATGACCAGGCCAGCAAACAATGCAGCACAAAGACTCGACGGCCACAGAAGGGGCACACTCCTCCCCCCCAAAAAACAGAGGCAAACAACAAGCGCAGAAACTACAGCCAGCCCTGAGTGTGGTGTGCTCGGGGTCCCTCCTCCTTGACTCCTTGGTGCAATACCACGGGCTCTGGTTTCCTTCTCTGCAGGCAGGTCTGAAAGCAGCTGTGGTCTCCTCACCCTGCCCCTGGCCTGGGAAGCCCCATAGAAGGGGGTGACATTTTAGCTCAGGGGGTCTAGCTACGGGCACAGTGTGGGAACTGAATCTTTGCTAACAATGGGACCGATGAGTTGAGGGAGGTATTTAGAAGTCAGTACCTTCTGCACGTCCATCCACAACTCTCCAGCCTTTCTGACTATGAAGATGCTGAGGAGCTCCTCCTCCTCCTGCATTCTGACTCAGCAGGTTGCAGGAAGGGCTGATAACATGCACGTTTAATGAGGTTCATAAATCCTACACCAAGACACATGGCGTGTATCAGAAAGGCCAAGGTTCTGTCCTATTTTGTCCTTATTTGTCTAGCCCTTAGTGAGGGGGCAGGGCAGATAATACCACTGAGGGAAAGTAAGTTTTGTTTTTTTTTTATGTCTACCTATATGAAGGGAAAGCTAGGACACAATTCCATTTTATGCGAAGTTTGTTATAATCGCTGTTTCCTTGTTTTCAAGCAAGTTAACATCAGACACCTAGGTTTTCTGATGGCTAATTGATAAATATCAAAAGCAATTCCAAGTACAACTGTTATCTAATATGTTCATTAGAGCAGATTGAAACTATAGCCCAAGAAAAGCATTTACCACGTAGGGCCTAGAGATAAAGATTTGTACCAACACCGTTCTCCAGGACTTCAGTTGCACATGGGACCGTCTGGGCCATTACTTTAAACATCAGTTACTAAGGATACCAAATGTGACCATTCACAAATTCCACACTCAGATTTATATATATGACTACATATGTTCTCAGACATGTCAGAGCCCCCAGGGCATTATAAAAATTATGACTGATCTTATTTCCAGCTGCAAAACTCAAATTGTATACTCTTTATATTATGTGGCAATGCATATTCAAAATGGCCTTTTTTAGAATATCTTCCTAGTAAGCTATTATAAAGAATTTACTTTGCAAATACCTTTTTTTCCCTTAGAAATAAAACATTAATAACACTATGGCCAAATCTGGCGTATTCTTTGTGTGTGTGTGTGTGTGTGTGTGTGTGTGTGTGTGTGTGTGTGTGTGGTGTGTGTGTGTGTGGTACTGAAGATTGAACCCAGGGATGTTCTACCACTGAGCTACACCCTGAGTCTTCTTTTATTTTAATATAGGATCTCATGAAGTTATTGAGTACTGCCCTTAATACTTGCAATTCTCCTGTCTCAGTCTCCCAAGTACTGGGGTTACAGGCCTGTGCCATGGTGCCCAGGTTGGGGTATTCCCTCACAGATCTTCTAAAGAGCATGATCAGGAGGTGGCTACTGTTAGACTACTTAGGCAGACTTACCACATCCAGAGGAATTAACAAAAAAAAAAACAAAACAAAAGAAAAGAAAAATAAATACAGCAAACACGGAACCCCAACAAATGATAAGAAGAAATAAGGCCTTCCTGTGACTCCCTGCTCCTTTCTGTAACCCTCATTCATGTATGCCCACATCACTTGGTGTGTTTTCTTCGTATCTCATCTCCCTCCCCTTCTGTCCTCCCTGTACATTATTGTGACACCAGTAGTGATAGCTTCATGTATGAACATAACATAACTTGAGCTGTTCCCTTCCTCAAGCCTTGATTTCCCCGTCTCCCAATCCCCTGCACTATTCTACCAGTCTCTCTCTTCATTTATGCAAAGTCCCTTTGGATTTATCCAAAGAGTTCCCAGCAACTCTGCCGACCACTGAGAAGATGCAATTCTCACTGCTGACCCAAGGAGACCAACTGCAACAGATGACAACAAGTTCAACATCCCTGAGGACCAGGGAGATGCAAATCCAAAACAGCCGGAGAGCCTGTCTACCTCCAGTTAGAATGGGAGTCATCAAGAATACAAACAGCAATAAATTCTGGCAAGGATGTGGGGAAATAGGAGCTCGTATACACTGTTAGTGGGATTGTGAATTAGTACAACCTTTATGGAAATCAGTGTGGAGCTTCCTCAAAAGACTAGTAGCCAAATTACGGAAGCAACCTCCGTGTCTATGAACAGATACATGGATAGTGAAAATGTGGTCTATACCCACAAAGGAATTGTACTCAGCCATAAAGAACAAAACGACACCATTTGCAGGAAAATGGATGGAACTAGAGAATATTATGCTAAGTGAGATCAGCCAGTCTTAGAAAGTCGAGGGTTGTATATTTTCTGTCATATGTGGAAGCTAGAGAGGAAATAGGAAATAAAAAGGGACTTTGGATAAATGAGGAGAGAGACCGGTAGAATAGTGCAGGGGATTGGGAGATGGGGAAATCAAGGCTTGAGGAAGGGAACAGCTCAAGTAATGTTATGTCCATACATGAAGCTATCACTACTGATGTCACAATAATGTACAGGGAGGACATTAATGTACAGGAAGGGGGAGGGAGATGAGATTCGAAGAAAACACACCAAGTGATGTGGGCATATATGAATGTATTGTTTTTAAAGTCATATAATGTATAATTAGAATTTACCAATAAAAGTATAAACACAGAAAAGGAGGGAGGGAGGAGAAGGATGAGAGAGAGAGAGAGAGAGAGAGAGAGAGAGAGAGAGAGAGAGAGAGAGAGAGACCCAAGAAGCTTAGCCATGACCTCTTCCTCCTGTCCTATGGACAGAAAAACAGCCCTGGCAAAGGCACACCAAGAGTCTGGACCCAAAAGTAGCACAATTATTCTGAACCATGTAAGTATATTTTTTGCATTAGCTAAATGCTGATTTAGTTTCCTCTATTAGTTATAATAATCATAGTTCTCGCAACTACCAGAACTTCCCCCAAATAGCTGAGGGTCACCCTCATTATCTCTCCTATAGCTGCCCATGTTCAATAAATACTTGGTGACTTTGATTCTAATCTTGCACAAGTCAGCACTTTCTGCAAAGAACTCACAAGAGGACGATTATAGCTAAATTCAACCTTATGTACATGGGAGTTCTGTGTATATTTCTCCTAAAAGAGTTTCTGTAATATATTATTTCCAGCTTACTAGTTAGTACAAAGAAAAGTAATTTCAGGGAATGGAGGATGGGATTTTAAAGAAACATCCAGCTGCCTTCAAACTGCCCACTCATTTCCCCTATGGTCTGTACTCAGAAGACAATGTCTGCTGACTCCAAGGCGTGGCCCCAGGAATGCCTGCTCTTCCACTGGTCATATCACCACACTAAAGCTTGTGGGCATGGCCCTCATGAGTGCTCAAAATCCATACATCAGTTCTGCAGAGCTGTAAGCTGTCTCTCAAATCTTTTGCTAAACATGATGACCAAAATAAGAGAAGACCTTGAAACATCGTAGATGATCAAGAAGCAAGAGCTCCCTGTCTCTGGTCAGATCACAGACCAGGTATTTACTGGACATTCCTGGGCCTGGGAAGCTATTCATGCTCAGGTTACTCTGAAAAATCATTCAACATAAGGGAAATTCAGAGAAAGAAGGGGTTTCGAAATCACTACATTTGAGTATATTTGTAATGTCATTCATTGATAAGGATGATTCCTGAAAGGATATATCTATAATATCTATATATCTATAATATATATATATAATATATAATTTTTTTCTTCACAAAACAAACCAATAACAATGCCCCAGAATCAGTCCGCTCAGCAATTTCCAGGTGAAATGCTTGCTTCTCTTGGTCATCCGGTGAATGTTGTTATCACAATTTACCCCCACAAGAAGCCCTTTCTGCCAGTTCTCCATGTATATTGTTCACTCCACCCCATTGGAAGGGAATAATGCAGCTAGAGGTACTGGTGTCAGTCCATTTCCAACAGGTGAAGCAGAAGGAATTAAGGAGACCATGTGCTATGTATGATTTGAAATTTCTGTAGGCTTCCTTGATTAACTTAGGATTTGAAAATACATGATTTAGAAATATTTGATTTGAAAATACTTGATTTTAAAATATTTGATGATTTCTCACCAGTGAATAACACACTCCTGGGAACTGATTACTGCTAGATCTATCGAAGCCAGAGAATCCCTCCAAAATTCTCTGCAGGAACCCTGACTTTTTGAACAAGGTTGTACCAAAATGCTGCATTGTCCCCTGAGCCTGCACCAAACTGAGGAGAAGCACAAGTTCTGTCCATCGGAGCGCTTTGGCTGACAAGAGCCTTTGTTGCCCACATGATCAGGCTCCAAAAGTACTGATGAAAAATGTCCCTGGGAGGAGACAAGAGTACTGGGTGGAAATGCCTCTCTGATTCTGGGATCCCTTGGGCATGGTTGGGAATTCAGATTCTCTCCCTTGTTAGACGCCAGCTTTGTGTAGGTTTTAGGTCTGATTCCCTTTCTATTAAGATGGGAATCAAAGCTTTTTCACACTATTAATATAATTAAACATGACAATAATTTATGTCAACAAACTTCCTGTGAAGAAATGCCTGGCATACAGTAGGAGGTTGTTTGATTAGCGTGTCTCTTCTATACTTGTAATGAGTGGATTTTCAGATTTTATTTGAAACTATCCACATCGTATCACAGACATGTACTACTCTAAGGTACATGCTCCTCCATGTGGTAGTAGAGCAGAGATTTGCTATACAACAACCGACTGTGAAATTAGGCTGTGGGGAGGCCTCCTTAAAGCTATGATATGATGCACTGGTATTGGACACATAGAGGTGGGGGCAGGCAGAACACAGTGTTAGTTAGCCCCCCCCCCCGCTTCCTTCTTCTAGATGCCACAGTTATATGAAATGGAATGAAGTGTATCTTTGGAGACTCCATATTGTTCTGGCATGCTGCCATCTTGTTCTGCTTTGATGTATAAACTGGGAAGAGACAGCCCAGTGCATCGATACACAGATATGTAGATATGTAGATATTCGGATAGGAGGATATGCGATGCCCTTTGTGGAAATCTCTTGCAAGGCACTATTGCACTCCGCTGGCCTCCAGTGGGTAGTGGAGGCCTTGGCCTCCTATTCCAGCACTCTGTAGCTTGGAATAAAGCCATAGCTCATCCCCTCTGAGTGCTTTGCTTCTTCTTCTGACTGGTTGGCTGGGAGGTGCCTTGGTCAGTTGCACAATAAAGCATAAGAAGAATTACAGGTTTAGATTCCCCCCCCCCCCAAAACCCTGGGGTTTAGGAATTGGAGGCAAAGAATGGGAAGTCTGAAGGAAAAGGGAAGTAGCTAGCTGTCCTGGCAAAGAGTCTTCACAGTCCTTCCTCTGTGTGGTCACAGGGGCTGAAGGGACGGCAGAACCTAGGCAGGTCAAAGCCTGAGGATGCATTTGCTATTCACATGAAAGAGAAACCCAGCACGTGTGCACAGGGGCTGCTCTCGTTGGCCAGGGCTGTAATGAGGCCTGGGACTGTATCATCAATATGAGCAGAAGGAATTGTGGAAAGGACAGAAGGGGAGTTCTGATACTGTGAACTCCCCTTGGGAAAGGGAAATTTCACTTTTTTTTTTTTCAGTACTGAGGATTGAACTCAGGGGCATTCTACCTCTGAGCTACATCCTCTGTTTTTTAGTCTTTATTTTGAAACAGGGCCTCACTAAGTAGCTGAGGCTGGCCACAAGCCCGGATCCTCTGGTCTCAGCCTCCCAAGTACTGAGATTACAAGTGTGTGCCACCATGGTAGGCTGAAATTTCACTTATGAAAAGCAAAACTTTCCAACCAGCATCCCACTAAACACAATGACAACAACAGTTAGGCTCCTGTCTCTATCCATACTGTGCTGGATACAAGGATAAACATCTCTTACAGGGAACGAACTCTGCAGCTTTACCCTCTCTGTGACAGCCCTGACATGGCCACAATGTCCCATGACAAAGCCTGGAGAGGCCACACCTTTGACAAAGGGCAGATGAAAAGCTGAAACCAGAGAAGGAGAAGTTGGTTGGGGCTGACTTTGAAACCAAGATCAAATGAATAATGAACTCTTGGGAGTCACCAAATCGAATCCAATTTAGAGTGCGTGAGATGAAGGCAAAATCTAAGCTGTGAATAATTGCCAAAAAAAGAGGTTTCGTTTTCATACTATACAGTGGAATGTGATACAATGTCAAAATGTAATTAATACGCTTGGCCTTCATGGTTGGATATGGATGTTGGGTAGAGTGCATGCTCACTCCTGATTTTATGATAGCATTGATACTTCTGTATGTATACAACAATATATGTATTAAACTAGTGTATAGGTAGCTGAGGGCTACCATTCATTAACTGCCAAGGTCTGGGCTTTTAAGATATTTTTTATTGGTGCATTGTAATCATACATCTTGGTTAGGTACAAGCTGGTAGAGGCATACATGCACACATCTCTCATTTAACCCTTCCCCAATTCCCGCCCCATTCCCTTGCCCTTCCTTCTTCTCATGTTCAGTTTAGTGATTGACTTTGATATGTTTGTGAAAGTACATCATGTGCATTAGGGTGCCCCTCCCCCCAACACCTTCAGTTAAGTCACCTTCTTTGCTCATTGAAAGTTTCTCCTTCATCATCTGGAGTCCTTCTTATGTCCCACTTTCTCCCTAGCTTCCATATATTAGGGAGAGCATACCATTTTTTACTTATTGTGACTGACTAATCTCACTTAGCATAATGTTTTCCAGTTCCATCGATTTCCCTGCAAATGACATGATTTTGTTCTTCTTTATGGCTGAGTAAAATTCCATTGTGTACATATCCCATAGTTTTGTAATCCATTCATCTGTGGATGGACATCTTGGCTGCTTCCATAGTTTGGCTATTGTGAATTGTGCAGCTATAAACATAGATACACATGCGTTGGTCTGATAGTTTGGTTTCCATTCTTTTGGGTAGATGCCCAGAAGTGGTATTGCTGGATCATATGGTAGGTTCATTCCCATTCGTTTAAGATATTTTTATGTTTAAACTGCAACCTGTGAGATTAGGAAGTATTCTCACCAACAAAAGTGGAGGAATCTCCGCAGGCACCCCATTCTCCCCGTAAGATGGATGCTCTTGGCTCCCAGGGCCCTGTGCCTCTTTCCTTGGGACACAGTTGGGAGGGCGCAGCCACTGCTGCACCTGTGGGACTCAGACTGAAGTGAGCTGAGGCTGGGTTTTCTGTCTGTTTGCTTTTACATGGACATAAGGGATACTTACACGAGTTTAGGTAAATGTAAACTTGATGCTCTAGTCCGTATTCTAGACCTAAAATTCAGAGGCAACTGTTGCCCCAGTGAGTCTGTACCTGGGATTGCAATTGATGTGAGACTTTGGACTGGAGCCTATTTCAATATGTGGGCATAGGCAACACTTCCTCCAAATCCTCCCCCATGCTCCCTCTAGCACAGGGAGACTTGACATTGAGAGACTCTATAATTCTTGAAGGGGGAGGGTAACAGGAAAGTTTAAAGTACTGGGGATCAGTCGAGTGAATTTTATTAGAATGCCTAGGCTGTTTCCCAGTGGACAATATATTAGGTAGCTGGAGGCAGAGGTAGGAAATTATTATTGACATTAGATCAAAAAAAGTTGTAATGGTGTAAATACAATTATTATATATTCAAGCAATATTAGAGATTTAAAGTAATGGTGTCGAATGATAAAGAAAAGGCTAAGTGACACTCCTGGCCTTCTTATGGAACAGATAATAACTGATGCTTCTACATAATACAGTATGCTTACCCAGCATAGCATCTTACCCACACAAACACACACACACACACTCACACACACACACGTCTACATTTCAACTAGAAATAGATCTGTGTTATAACATATGCTAGCTTCTCTTTTGGCTCATTTTTCCACAATCCATCATTCTTTATTTTATTACCTAAGGTTGACCTGAGGAGGGACTAGTCCAAACTCCCCAGCTTCACTTGGATAATCTCTACAAATAAAAACAAGGTTTATAGCTCCCCTGGCTGCAGCAGTGGGGGATTTGAAGTCAAATGTTACCTCCTCTGGGCACTCCCCTCACTTAAGATTTCTTGTTAAGCACAAAGTGATCTCCCAGGTGTTGGGAAAAGACAGCCTTCTTCTAAAATTGTAGGCATAAGCAATGGTTCTAAAAATTGCATAAATACCGCCCTTACATTTTAAGTAGCCTCATTAAATGATATGTCTCTTAATATCCTAACTGCTTCCAATATATCACCCTAATGATGCTAGTGCAAATAAAATACATTCTAATCTGATTCCCATCCCATCTGTGGAACTTCTTTAAAGGTCAGTATGATGTCACCTCTCAGTTTTTAACTCTGAACTGGCTTGAATTACATAGTACACACTCATTAGGTTTTATCTGCATTCTATAATTTAGCAATGGGCAGAGGAGGTCGAGAAAACAAGGACCCCTGCAGCGCCCACTGTGTGCCAAGGGCATCAGAGAGCCCTCATCTCACTTGATCCTCATGAAGCCCTCTGAGGCCCCTGTAAACTATAAATTATGGGAACTGAAAACTGAAGGTCAGAGTGCTGAGCCACTTGGGTACAGGGAAATCCAACTTGATCCAGACCTCTCTAACCCCAAGGTGGAGCTTGCACCTTGATTTCAAGTCACCAACCAGGAAGCACTTTCACTCTGCTTCTTGTCTGAGTGTCTATCTCAAGTGACTATCTCCTCCTTCTCCT
>PVLC010011012.1:0-48488 GCA_004027655.1 Graphiurus murinus
GCAGGTCACAGAAACAAAACCACAGCAGAGGACACATTTCACACCCAAGGCTGGCCTAAGGAGGCCTCACAGTTAACCTTGCAGAGCCCCTGCTGGGGCCATTCCAGCCAGGTCAAAGGCTTCTGATTTCTGTTGTGGCAACAAAATGTGCTGGTTCAATGAGGGGAGTGACATGAGGCAAACATGATGAACTGATATGAAACTGAGAAAAAGTAAAACATTTGTGAGTTTCCCTTAGAAATCCTCCTGAGGCAAGTCAACCTTATAACTCACACGGAGAAGGTCAAAAAACAATTGCAATCCAAGTCTCAGTGGGACCTGGAAAAATTAATCCTTGTGCTCAGCTTGTCCTTTGGGCTCGCTGTACTTCTGGCACTGTGTGTTATCTGACCAGTGGAGATAAAGCCAGGCCTCCCCCTCAATGGAAAACAGTCCTGATTTATCACTCCTGAGGTACTGAGAAATAGTACACACAGAAAGAAAGAACAACAAAAAAATCCTACTGTCAGGATTTGTTCTCTAAGATGCCTTAAAACTCATACTTCCCTGCTCATACTGACTTTATTACTTCACTTGGTTAGTTCCAAAACCAAAACCTCAACATACAATAACTGGGGATTAAACTTGCCCCGTAAGGTCACTGCATCACCTAAAAATGCCAAAATGCCAATCCAAATGGATGAACACCCACGAACCTTCGGCAGCTTCTGGAGGTCCTTCTCCCTCTTGGTGCATAACGTCAGCTCGCAATGTAGGAAGAGCAGCGAGGTGTTGAACATGGGCTTAAAGACAAAGCTGAATCGCTTCTTATCTATCTCGGCGTGTGGGATCGGAAAGTGCACTCGCTTGGGACTGTAGAATTTCACAGATTCGTCTTTGGGACAAATGTTCTCGATGATGGTGTAATCGGACATTCTATCAGGGTTCGAATACGGAGAGATGAAGCACGTTTGGATGGCGAATCCCAGTTCTCGGTCGGCCTTGGTGACAGACACCTTCGAAAGATCAATTCAGGAACAAGTTAGCATCTTACTTTTACTTCAGACACAGGGACAACATACCGACACAGCCCTTTGTGTGAAACATTGCTTTGTTGTCGTAGCATATTCATAGCCTTCTTTCTAACTACAAAAGTAACATTGGCCAACCTAACCAAAAGAAAGAGAGAATTAACCCAAATTACCAAAATAAGAGATGAAAAAGGTGATATTACCACCGACAATACAGAGGAAATACAGAGGATCATCAGAAACTATTTTGAAAAACTATACTCCAACAAAATAAAAAATCTAGAAGAAATTGACAAATTTCTGGACACATATAACCTTCCTAAATTGAGTAAAGAAGATATAGAAAACTTAAACCTACCAATAACAATCAAATAGATAGAAACAGCAATAAAGAGTTTACCATCAAACAAAAGCCCAGGGCCAGATGGTTTTCCAAGTGAATTTTATAAAACATTTATAGAAGAGCTAATCCCAATACTCCTCAAACTATTCCATGAAATAGAAAGAAATGGTACCCTCCCAAACACATTCTATGAAGCCAACATCACATTAATACCAAAGCCAAATAAAGACAGCTCAAGAAAAGAAAACTATAGGCCTATATCACTGATGAACTTAGATGCAAAACTGCTAAACAAAATACTAGCAATGCGCATTCAAAACCACATCAAGGCCAGAGACCTTGCAGCTACTTGAAGAGGGCATAGGCCCAACACTTCAACACATAGGCACAGGTAAAAACTTTCTCATCAAAAGTACCACACTCATTGAGAGAAGAGACACTTTCCATTTGAACTTGGTAGGGATGATGACAATGAACTATTCAGTTCAAATGCCAGCCTGGAAGTTTCAAATGCAAAATGAATTAAGTCTCTTCAACCTCCCGCAAGAGCTCTGAGAGACAAAAATAGAAGCACACCGTGCACCGAAGTGAATTTTCCAAAATAAGACACCTATAACAAAACCATAATAATAGTGTATGTCTTATAGGACAAGCTCTTTTTAAAAAATTGCTCAAAAAATAGAGCACAGAGGCAGAATCTAACCTAGGCAGGGAAGAGTGAGCCTCTAAATTGCAACAAATCAGAGTAAACCTAAAACATGAAGCTACAGATTCGCCTCAAGTCCTGTTTTGTCGGCAAGCAGGCAGGGCAGGCCTCTGGTGCTGGATGTCAGGGACAGGGCAATCTGGTGGCCATCAGGGACCTGGCAAAGTATCCAGCTGCTCACAGGACCTCACCAGCTTTGCCAAGTACTCTCCCTTCACTCTTTAAGCCCAGGGGTATTTTAAGGGAAATCTAATCTGGAACCATTTCCAACTCATTTACACTTCCCTCTTACAAAACATTCGTATGGGCCAAGTCCAAATCTTGTTAAGGTTCTTTTCTTTAGAAACAGGAAGTCATGTTTAGCCAAGTGTAAACAGAATTCAAACCTCAACTATCCTGAACTCAGCTAAAATCCCCAGAACAGACTGGATTCTCCATTTGGTGACATGTGGATCACTGAGTGAACTGCCCCTCCCCTCCTCCATGCCTCATTCCTTGACTAAACTTAGGATCAAAATAAACTTAAACACTTTAGAAATAAAGTTAGTCCTTACCCACAAGGCCAATAGCCCCAGAATCTTTTCTAAAGACACAGAGTTATAAACAAACTTTCCATTCTGAGATACCCAGGGGAAATCCCTGACATCCATGGGGCTCTGAATCCACAAAACATTGTGAGAGATCCCTAAGTGGTTAACTAGGGGACACTCAGTGACAAAGATTATGAGAAGCAGCAGGATGCTAATGAAGATGATTAGGACATTGTCACCTTATGGCAGCATTCTGTAACATTTACACTTCATTATCTTTGCAACATTTCTGCAGAACAAGATATTCTATCTTGGAAAGATGGTAACTACTAATAAAAAGTGCTCTCTACTATGAACTTAGAACCCACAATGCAGAAATGTGCAACAAAGGTACTACAAATCTCTTCTAACTCTCAAAGAAAGTATGGAATGGCAGAATGTCTAGCATAGCCCTATTTTCTTCTTTTAAAGAGAGAGAGCAGGTCTTTTACTCTAAAATGAACTGAGATTGAGGGTGTATGTTCTGGAGTGAGATGAGTCCACTGTTCACATGTGCAGAGACTCAGGTTCCTCACCTACAGAACGAGGACACTACTGCCTACAAGATAGTCATTGTGAGAATTAGTAAAGGAAAACACTACATGTGAACAACACAGTTCCCAGACAGTTAATAAACACCATCTGTTATTAGTACTATGATCCTAGATTTAAATGTTGGGGGTTATAAATAGTTGGGTATCTCTTTTTAATTCTCCCAAACAAATAAACAGGGGAAAAAAAAAAAGAACTTCCATCATACCACCAGCAATTACCCAGAGATGATGAAAGAAGAGGTGGCAAAACTGATAATGTATTGGAATAAAGGAAGGATCTATGGTCCAGAAGCAATGGAGGATTCTGGGAAGGGATAAGAAGAATGGCTAGGAGAAGAAACTGGGAAATAGCTAATTAGAGCAAGTCAATGATCTATTAAGTTTGACTTAACCTATGTAAAAGTTTCCTACCAGCAGGGTGGTCCAAACTGGGAAATAAAAATGAGGCACAGTTGGTTGCTGTCCTAATTTAGCAAAGCATTTGCAGATTCTCTCTTTGATTTTAGGTAGTTTAAATCAACTTTAAAATAAAATGATTTATAACATTTCCTCCATCACCCAATTACTAATGTACTTGATACTTAAAATGGTAGTGAAAATATCTGGTCCACTTTTTTCCAAACATAAGTATAAAAAATATAGGTGATATCTGAAAAAATATGAATGGGAAAACAGGAACAAAACAAGAACCATCTACCAATAACATGTTTCAAGTAATCCAGCATTGCAGGGATGGGGAAAAACCAAAACAGAACATCCAGGGTAAGATACACAAGGAAGAGTAGCCACTGATAAGCACAACTAGCAAAACCAGGCACACATTTGAAAATGAACAAAATACTGCTAAGCACCACCCCTAAAGCCCATAGCACAACAGAGTTGTTGACCAAGTGCCTATGTGGGTTGTGCATCCAGAAAGCCAGAGGAAAATAGCAGTCTTGGATTAAGGGAAATCTATGATTAGGGACAGCATGTAGAGTAGTGAGTTGTCCGCAGTGGAGAAGGAAGGTGCACCCCGGAAGGAGAAGCACTGTCAGAACAGGGAGTCAAGAGGAGGGGCCGAAACTGTAAGAGCAAGGGAAACATCTGGAGCCAGCGGCTTCGACCCAGGGCCAGCGCAGATGCAAGAGTTGTTTGTCTTTCCCAAACAGAAATACGCACACTGAAGTCAGTTTAACATATGGAAGTATCCCATTTCCACCCTGTGAGCTTCTCACTCCTCCCACAGTGAAGCAGAACACCAGCTTGCAGCTTAGCACCCAAACCAGCTCATCAATGATGGTTTCCCTGTCAGACCAGCAGACAGAGTGCCTGATTCAAACAGTACAGGTTGTGACCAGAGCACAACCAACCACAGACAATTGGGTGCTGCAGGAGATGTGTCTTCTCTAGAATCCAATCTGTGAACCTGGAATTTGCACTGATGAAGGGAGGGGTTATACTTTCTTGTCTTTCAAATGACACTTGGAGAATAAATGACAATAGCATCTAGTGGGCAACTGTGTGGATTCTAGAGCCACATAGCTGAGGGAGAACTGTAAACTCGAACTACACTAAGTATTAGTTGTGTGACCTTGGATAAGTTTGTGCCTCATTTTTTTTTTATCCCTAAGATGGAGCTGTTATTAGTCCATTCTCATAGGATTGCTCTGAAAAGTTAATTACTATAACACTCACAACTGTATTTGCACATCAAAAATCAGCAATAAATGTTAGCTGTTACTATTTCATTATTTTCAGAACTATCTAATATTTTGTAGCCCTTTCAGGTATATACTATGCATTTACTATAATATATAGTAAACCGTTTAATAAATTTATACAAATATTTAAATAGTGACTCAGAAAAATGATTTTCATGAGATATGGCAGCACACAGCATTTCACTTAAAATTGATGTAATTTAAATGATAACATATGAGTACTTTGAAATACTCCATGGTTAACTATACAACACTATAACCACTGACCAAAAATGCTAAGGTCAAAGCAAGCATAGAATATTATTAGTAGAATTCATACTCTGCTCCCCCTCCCCAACATTCTTCTACCTACAAAGCACTCTCCCAATTTAGCATGATATACTAAATCCTGAAATCCTGCTTTGGTCAGAAAGCAACCCAGAAGTGTTTTCTGAGCCAAGCCCTCAACCAGAGCTGGTTAGGGGCGTGAGGAGGTACAGGAAGAGGCCTGCACAGGGTGCTTTAGCTATTGTCCCATGAATTGCAACTCAGCACTAAGCCGGAAGCCCAAGCATAACATTCAGGTCTCACCTCAACATAAATGTGTCCATTCTCTGCCACAGAAAACACCCCCTGGGAGGGCACCAGAAAGAGGTCAGTGTTGTACAGCTCCATGTTGAAGGTGATGTTTCCGTTGTCCTGGTCCTGGAAGCTAGTGGGATTCCCCAGCTGCCGTAAGCTGCAATTAAACTGGAACAAAACCAAAGAAATAGAGGTAAATAACAATCACATGAAGGACGAAGGCCTTGTAGCTTTATGAGCACTGACCTTTAACATAACAGTTTTATTTTCTGATTGTCCCCAATAAAAAGCCAACCAAGTGGAAAACATTCCCCAGAAACTACCTACTAAAGCCAACACATACCACCACAATTTCAGGTCGGCTGAAGAGGGAAGCATCTCCTTCATCCATATCTCCTGGGAACCCATTATCACCTGATTCCAAATCTTCATAACCATCTGGCCAACCACTACTGTCCAAAGGGGATGGAGCCTTTATCACAATCTAGAAAGCAAAGAAAGTGCAGGTATTGTTATAAAAACACCAAACCACACGCATTTGGTTCTCCCTCCCTCAAACATCCATGTGGTAAACACCCATTTAGATGTAAATTAAAAAGATGACTTTAATACAAAAACCAAACAAAAACTCCAAGTTTTTTAGGATTTCATCTTCAAAGCAATAAAGAATAAGGAGAAGCCCACTGCTTGTGGGTTCAAGTTAAGATCTGAACTAAAACTTGCCTCCTGTGAAAAATACAGAGTCCCATTTACAACTACATTGAATAATCATAAATTATCAAAGAGTGGGAAAATCCTAGATACAAATGGAGCTGACTGAGGTTGTCAATAGGCTTTTCTATATTGTAAGGGGGCTTCTCCTTATAGGTCTTTATGCTAAAAAAACTCTGAGAAACATCAAGAGTTGGCTATTCTAAGGAGCTTTTACTATTTGTACCATTTAAAATTTGTAGTTTGAGTCAAAAGTAAAGGACCCAATGTTTACAATGGACACGACCTCCTGCTCATCTTTTCTCTTACACTACTCTTTGGCTCATTTCTTTCCCTGTATCTTTCTGTATGGCATATAGATGCAGAAAAAGATTATGGTCTAGTCCAGAACAATCTATCTCAATATTGGTTGAAATTGTGCCTGGGTTAGCTCTAAACAAGATGAAAAAGGTCATCCAGGGACCATGACTCCACAAACAACATCTCAATTTCTTTCTGCTTCACATGTGTGGATTCTGAACATGATACAAAACAAAAATATATAGTGACATTATTACAAACAGTTATCATTGGAACTAACAGTTAAAATATTCACTGAAGGGAACAGAATGGGAAGAAAATGAAGGAAAATTGCCTCTTTCTTCTTTACCAGCTCCTCAAAACAAAGTATCTATGTAACTGAAGAAATGTCCAGGATTTCATAATAAAGAAAACTTTAAAAAATATGAGAAATAAGGCATTTTAAAAGGCATTTTAAAGGGTTATAATATGTTCCTTCTCTCCTGAAGAAACTGATACTATTTTTTTTCTTAACAGATTATCACATCACTTTATTGATGTCAACTTGGACATCAGTTTTAAAATGCCAAAATCAAAAGTAGCAGTATGATATGACATTCATTGTAATAGGAGAAAATGGATAATTCCAAGAAAATTAGTGTTTCAATGAGCAGGAAGTCAAAGGAGATTGGCTAGGCCAGCCTAGTGTTGAAGAAAGATCAATGGACCAGAGATCAGGAAGCTGGATTCAGTCCTTGCTCGGCCATGAACGAGTCCTTGGATCTAAGCAAGTCTTTTAATTCCCCAGAATTCAATTTCCTCACCTGTGAAATGAGGAAATGGAATGAGATCATCTGGGGTTTTTTCCAGCTCCAGTATCCTGGAGTTCTCTGAGAAATAATAAACCTGGGCCCATGGGAGGGCCACTCCCGCATGAGCCAGGCTGACCAGAGCGCCCAATCTCTAGCCTCTTCCTTGGACTGGGTTGTCTCTCTGTGGACAGGCAGTGGCAAGAACTAGCAGCTTCAGCCACCCCATCCCCTGTCAATGCTGGAGTAGCTGCTAAGAGCATATAGACACATACATCGTGTCAAAGGTAGACATGGGGACCTCGGTGCCTTATTTTTATCATCAAAAGTATAATCCAAACTCCAAAATTAGCATTTTGAAGTTCTTGTGAAATTTCATGTTTCAAATTCTTTTTGAAATAGAGTCTCATGAAGTTGTTAAGGCTGGCCTTAAACCTGTGATCCTCCTGTCTCAGCCTCTCAAGTACAGGGATCACAGGCATGTACCCACTGTGCCTGGCTTCATGTTTCAAATTCTTTTAATATTTACTACCTGATCTCTGTCTCTAAGACAATAGGTTTATCTAAAGAGAAAAGATTTAGATGAACTGATAGGAAAGATTTCTGGAAGGAGAAGGTTAGCTATTGCAATGGATTATCATTGGGGGAAACCTGTGAAATCTTTCTCTGTGTGTCTTCAAAAGTAGGAGATTCTCTTCAAGTTAGTGTCTTTCTTAGAGGCAGACAGAGAGAGACTTAATAATTCCTTGAATGTTGTTTTCAGATTTTAACATCCCTTTTTGGGTTGATGTAGTGGAGGCCAGAGAGACCAGGCAGCTAGTGAGAGCTATTCACTCATAGTCCAAGCCCCTGAGTTTTATCCCTGGAAGGACCCTGCAGCTTGGCCATCGAGAGAAGTCATGATCACTTGCCAGTGAACCCTCTGCCCTCAGGAGATGGAAGGAGGGAGTGGGTGAGATCACCGCAACTCCAGCTGAGAAAACAGGGCCTTCCAACTCCCAGAGACTCAACAAAAAAGCAAAGAAAACACAAGTGTTCAAGGTCAAAGTGCATCCCACTTTGCTGAGAACTGATACCTGGTTTTATATGCAGGTCCCTCCCCACTTTCATAGAAATGTTGGGATTAGTTTTAAAGTAGCACCAGCAAGGCTCTGGCAAAGGACAAAGCTTTGTTCTGGAGAATACTCACAGAGTTATAGTAAATCACACCATCCGGGGCAGACCGCCGGTGCCGAGTTCCACAGCCATTCAGGGGAGACTCCAAAACAAAGTGGGTGCCATTCATCTTGGCCTTGCAGGAGGGATCTAGCAGGGTGACCTCCATCCCTGAGTGGCTGTTGGCCTGAAATGACAATCACCAAAGACATAAGGCTCACAGGCGGTTCTGTGGCACACAGCACACACGGGGTCTTCTAAGTAAAGGCGGTGGAAGATTGCATTACCCCCAACCCCCACATGCCTCTTCCCAGCTGACCACCTGTCAACAGCCCAAGGCCTGTGTTTGTTGGCCTGAGAAATTCAATAGCAAAATATTGACACATGAAAATCTGGAACCCCCTCACTGAGAACAACAGGAACCAAGCGAGAATGGCAGCCAAGAGGAAGTAGGCCCATCCAACCGAGAACACAGGATCAAAAGTCTCCCGAGTTCAAGAGTGAAAGGGCGAGAGGGAAATAAGGAACAGACAGGGGCCAGATGGGGAAGGAGGTGGCCTCTCCTTTCAGAGGCTGCACGGACCTGAACAGAGTCTTTTTCTACAGCCACGATCATCTTTTCGCTGTCACATTTGACCGACAGGGCAACGTCCACGTTCCCTTGCACTTCTTCCGGCTCTCTAGGGCCAGGAAACAGTTGTATGCTGGGGATGACAGAGTCCTTCGGATGGGGGATCCTATCTTCTCTCCCTTCCTGCCAGCCTCTCCTGGAGATATCAGGGAAAGGAAAGGGGAGACCTCCAGGTCGGCCTCCCCCTCCTGGGAAGGGCAGGTTCTCTGGGCCAGGCAGGGAGCCTGGGTTTAGCAGGATCCGCAACTCAGGAGGAATTGTATGGACTTCTTCATCTCTCATCTCCTCTGTGGTGACAGAAGAAGGTCAAACATCATTAGTGTGTGATTCCACAGTCATCATTAGAGGCAGAACAGGAGAAATTAGTACAGAATGGAGGGGGGGGTATAATCTTATATTTAGTAAACAATATAAAAAAGTGATTCAGAGTCTAGCAGCCTGAAATCTAGTCTTGGTGTCTAATTAGCCGAGTAGCTTTGGGTAAATGGCTTACTTATCTGTGTCTCAGTTTCTCAATTTTTAAAAATTAAGGGGTTGGGTCATATCCCTGGTCCTCAACTTCAACTGCACATTAAAATCACTTTTGGAGCTTTGCTGGGCCTGGTGGCACATGCCTGTACTTGGGGGGCTGAGACAGGAGGATTGCAGATTCCAGGCAAGTCTCAGTGACTTAGCAAGACCCTATTTCAAAATAAAAGGGCTGGGGGTGTACCTTGGAAGTAGAATGCCCAGTCCCTCCCAAGAAATACTTTTGGAGCTTTAGAAAAAAAAAAATCCCTATGCCCAGGTTGCATCCCAAGCCAATTAAAGCTCAGATTCTCTAGGGTTGAACACAATCATTAATATATTTTAAACTCCCTAGTTCAACTGCAGTGCATAGCCAAGATTCAGACTCACTATGGTAGATGATTTCTAAGTTTCTACCAGCTATAAAAAAAAATCTGTAACTAAAGTAAGTTATGAGGGGCAATGTTATTGCATTCAAAATCTATTAAATTACTTCATTTGAATCTAGAGATTTATAAAGTAGTTTCTCAAAAGATTTTTTGAAACAATACTGGTATTTTTATGTTTATTTATTTATTTTATGTGAAATGCTGGGGATTGAACCCAGGGCCTCGAGCATGCTAGGCAAGTGCTCTACCACCGAGCTACACCTCAAGCTAAAATATTGGTATTCTTAAATGATTTTTCTACCTCCTTTTTGACTGCCAAATTCTAGAAGGTTTCTGGGTACTCTGGCCTAGAACATAGTTTCTAAGGGGAAAAGAAAGAGTTGCTTGGGCCCGCTTATTCCTTCAAAGGGAGCAATATTTTCATACAAGTAATATTCAGTATTCTGTCATATTTTCAACAACTTAAAGGAAAAAAAATAACTTCCCTAATATTCTCTACCACTATCTAAGCCAACCAAGAGATGATTGAGGGCAAATCCACCTCAGTGGAAGTTGGTTGTGAAGATGACCATGGACATGAACTCTCTTTCTATATGATCCTTTTGGAAAGGATTCTATATGCTACAGCTGTGTAGATCCCAAAGAAACCACAGCTTTGGAGGGCTCTTAATTTGTACATTAATAAAATCCTTCCTAACAACCTTGTAAGGCACGTGCTATTATTTCCCCTGGATTATTCAAGAGGAATCTGAGGCTCAAACGTGAAGCAGCTTTCCCCCAAACAATGCCTAGATGGCTGAGCCAGGCATTTGATTCCCACATTCGTGGCCTTCATTCTACTGGCACTGCACTCAGCCCTGGTACCATGGGGTGAGGAGCAGGTCTGGGGATCAGAGAACTCAGGGCTTTGAATCATGCTAGCTATAGTCTCTGGAAACCCTCAAGAACTTGTTGAGGCTCTTCTTTCTGCTCCATCAAATCAGGGTGACAATTCTGGCCTTCCCACTGGGTAAGAAAGCCCAAGTATGAGTCCTCATGACTATTTTCCTGTAAGATATAGCCTCTGACCACACACTTCTTTCCTGCAGTCCCAACCCCTCTGTATTCTCAGGTGACTCTGAGAGAGAATCCATCTCTAGTTGATTCCTATTGTAATCATAATGAAGATGACTTACAACATTCTCTGATATGCAATCAATTCTATTGTATGAAAATCTGTATTATAGTTTTACCAAAAGAATCTATCACAAGTGTAGACAGTTTAAAGTCTTATAGTAGAAAGTAGTCAAAGAAATTATTAGAACATGCAACAGAAAAACAGCACCATTCAAGGTGAAAGGAGAGTCTCTCACTTGAAAGCTTCATTTGGAGGATTTTTTTATATACAAAAAAAAAAAAATCTTACTTACCATTGTTTTCAAGCCTCAGATGAAATCTATTAGCCACAGGAGCCATCGTGTATGATGTTATTGGGCTATAGCCATTGTCCAAAGCCCACTTCACCAGGTTCTCTTGGGTGGAAGGAACGTCGTCTCTTACTGATTTGGTCATTGTCATTGATCTCTCAGTCTCTTTCCCAAAGCCAATGCTGTTGGAAGTCTAGAGATAATTGTGAAGTTTCACTCATGAGTGAAATTAAAATTAAATAGTATTTTAAAAATTATAATCAAATATCTAAAACAAATAGATTCTATATTGAGTAGAAAGGATTATTTATTCTTTTGGTCTCTATTTTCCTTGGGCTAAGAACACTGATATGAAAACCTTTAATAGCAGATTAAGAGACATTTGTTCATACTGCTTGATCACACTGTTTGGATTGCTTATGTTGATAAAAATAATCCAACAGCTAAGTAGCTACAAACTAAGTATACCTAATTTGTTACTGTAGAGCTAGTTTAATGTTTACATTAGTTTATAATAATGTTATTATTATTATTGTTATTATTTACAGTGCTGGGAATTGAACAAAGGGCCTCAAGCATGCTAGGCAAGTACTCTATCACTGAGCTACATTCCCTGCTCAATGTTTAACTTACAATACCAAATATATATGCCATACTTTTCTTTCTCATTTTTTATTTAAAATTAGGTAAAAAAAAAAAAAAAACAACATATAGATGTTTATGTCATGTTGCCCCCAAATGCCTATGCTTCTACTCCTTGTAGATTTAAATGAAGGTGGCACAAGCTGGTGACTTCAGTGAGGAGACTTTCCCAACTTCATAAACTATTAAATTCTACATGGTGAAACCACCAGGGTTCATATTTCATCTATAATTTATGACCAGTTTAACAATCCTGAAATTGTATTCATTTGTCAGTTTTATTAACTGAATATGACTACATCTTTTATGTTCTAAATATTAATTAATTGAGCTCATCATCCCTCTAAGTATCAGTATTTTATCCAGTAACATAAGGAGGTCATAAAATGAGCGTCCACTGGGTACTAAAATGATAGACATAAGTTGTCTCTGAGAAGTAGGACATAGAAGGTAAATGTCTACATCACTTGCTGACTCCTGTAGCAGTAACCTCGTCAGAGGGCAAGAGAGCTGAGTGCTAAAGAGGGGACCCAAGGGGAAGGCACATTTTCAACAACTGCTCCAGCAGGGCAGGGAAGTCCTTCCAGCCTGCAGATTATGCTATTTTCATGCTGAATAAAAATCTCTTTAATTTCCATGCCCAATGATTTTCTCCTGCATCTACGCGGCATTTTTCCTAAATTCTTCACTTGTTTCCCATTCCATTTGTTCCTAACATGGCTAAATATTAATCCTTTCCCACTATAAAACCATAAGTGATTCACAGGCTCTAAGTTCTCTTGACCTCTCTGGTTGTGGGAGACTGGTGGAAGACACGGATGTCTCAATTCCAAGCTTAAAGGATCTCACCCGGTCTACTTTTCTATTATCCAAAGTGCTTATCTACATTGCTGAGGGTCTTGCTAAGTTGCTGAGGCTGGTCTTGAACCTGTGGATCCCCCTGTCTCAGCATCCCAAATACTGGGATTATAGGTGTGCACCACCTTGCCCTACTTCAGTAACATGTCCTTTCCATTGGTGGGAATCACAACTTTGAGCTAAAGAACACTGTGTGACCTCATCTGCCCTAGTCTTTCATGCTGTTGGACAGTGGAGAAAATATTGTGTTTCCAGAATATTCTCATCATAACTGCCACCTGTCCTTTTGTGGCAATGTGGAAAAATCTTTTCTATACTTTTTTTCACATTAGACCTGGAAGCTGTCAGTACACTTCATATCAGTTATGGCTGGGAACTTAAAAGGCTAGACATCTACTTCCACATTTGAAAAGCAGCAAGTGCTTGAGACAATGGAAGGCAAGCTGGTTCTCAGTGTTTTACAAATTCCTCGCTCTGTATTTCTGGGAGTCCCAGGCTTTTTTCCCCCTTAATGGAGCTACTCCAAATCAGGTGTTCAAAGGGGTCTCCAAACACCACCACCATCTCTCCCAGCCACACCTTAGAAAAAAGTGATGAGCTAGGTAGTGCTAAGTGCCTCCGCTCCCCTCCCCCACAACACCCTTATCTCCATTAGCACTGATAGGATGAGGTGGGGGGAAGGTGGACCAGAGGGTGGGATGCTTATTCTCATTGAGATTTTTTAAAATGTCTTTTCTAAGAGAAAGCTGGCCAGCACCAACCTGGAAGTCCTGAGCTACCCGAAACAGTACAGGACAAAATTTCTAATAAGTTTCCTCCACTGGTTCTTTTATGTTCTATGAGTCTTCCTGCTACAGGAGTGATTTTCCTGGGTTCCACAAGGGACCCCAGGAAAGAGCCAGAGCTGGACCTGAGAATGCAGAAACTTCCAGTGTTCCTATCCAAAACCCACACACAGCCCTCTGCATCTCTTTTGACCAATCAGTTTGCCACTTGGAGGGTGCCCGACCCCCACCTCCAGCAAACACAAAACATAAGCACAAGCCACCCATGTTTCATGGTCCTCTTCTTTAAATTTACCCCTTTGAGGTTTTTTGTTTTGTTTTGTTTTTGTATTGGGAATTGGACCCAGGCGTTTTCTACCTCCAGGCTACATGCACAGCCCTTTTGATTTTGAAACAGGGCCTCAATAAGTTGCTGAGGGTTTTGCTAAGTTGTTGAGGCTGGCTTCGAACCTACGATCCTCTTGTCTCAGCCTCCCAAGTGCTGGGATTACAGGCAAGAGCCACCCTAACTGCTTCATTGATTCATTGAGTTCTAAATTACAGTTCCATTAGTAGCCATTTTTCATTGTTTTTGCCTTGTTTAGAGAAGTGCCCTAGTTGTTCTTACAGACACTTTGTGTGTATGTATATGTGTGTGTCAGGGGGTGGTATACTGGGGATTGAACCCAGAGGCATTCTATCCCTGAGCTACACCCCCAGTCCTATTTTATTTTTTATTCTTTTTTTTTTTTTTTTTTTGCGGTACTAGGGTTTGAACTCAGGGGTGTTCTACCTCCAAGCTATACCCCCAGCCTTATTTTTTATTCTTTGTTTTGAAACCGGGTCTCACTAAGTTGTGGAGTGCCTCACTAGGTAGCTGAGGCTGGCCTCGGACCCGGATCCTCCAGTCTCAGCCTCCCAAATGCTGGGATTACAAGCAATTTTTTATTCTTAAACAGGGTCTCACTAAACTGCTGAGGCTGGCTTAGAACCTGCGATCCTCCCATCTCCACCTCCCAAGTACTGGGATTACAGATTTGTGCCACCATGTCGGGTTTATGGACATACTCTTAAAAAGAATTCTTATAAAAGGAAGATGAACCTCCTTTTTATGCCAGACACTGTGGTAGGGGCTTTACATTTATTATCTAATTGTCCTCTAAAATATAAGGAGGAAGGTGTGACTATTCCTTTGTTAGAGTAGGAAAACCTGAGACTCATAGATGAAGTTGCACAAGAAGCTAAAAACTCACTATGTGTTGGAAGTGTGCTCCATGCTTCAGAAGAAATATCCTGCAGGCCCTTAATAGATACTTGTTGAATGACTGAATGAATGAGCGAAAAAACCAATGAACAAAACTCAGCTACAATGCACAAGGTGAGTGCTATCATCATACCCATTTCAAAGGTGGGTATACAGACTCTGTTCAGCTAGACTGCCCAGTGTCTGCTGGGAATAAGGACAATTAGAGATGAGACTTGAATTTAGCCCTGTCCCTGAGCTAGGATTCTTTCCACTCCACCAAGCTCTCTCTACAGGAAATCCTAATGACAATATCTCTATGAACCCTCTCTCCCTTTCTGAAAAGTAATCGAAAGCTTTGTCTTAGCAGGTACCTCCTCCCACCAGCATAGTCAAGGATTCACATCTGAGACAGGGAGTTAGGAAATCACACAGCATGAAACTGATTGGGAGGAGAGAAAAGAACATCATGAAACATTACCTAATTGTTTAGTAATGTTGTCATGCATTGTCCAGAATCAGCCTGGAGTAGGAGTACAGCCAAGGAGAGGAATATAAACAGATCTCTCTTGGGGTGAGCAATCGTGTTTCTAGCCTTTCTGATTCATATGAGAGATGGGGACGTTGGGAGTGAACTCCAGAACTGCCATGCACCAGGCACACATGCTCAGGGAGAGAAAGAGCCATTGAAGGGTCAGAGCTGAAGGAATATTTACACAAGGACTCCGGCAGGGAATTAAAATGTACCGTATGTTTTTTGCCTTTCAAAGCATGATTCCCTTTCCTGTTTTTGTTATTCTGAAATTAAAAACATTTGGTTGGTGTGCCAGGCAGCAAAAGCAGCAGACATCCCAGGTCACCAACAGCCCTCATGCCATGCCAGGGAAGGCAATCAAAATATCTGTGACTTCAGAAAAATCATGGCTGGGCTTTGTGCATGACGCCAGATTGATGTATCACCGCTACACGTGATGGGTCAGTGGTACCTTCTCAAAGCTTAGGGGAAAACAAAATAAAATATAACCCACAGGAGCCAGAAATGATTACTTTAAAAATGAAGGCATATGTGCTCTTGGCTTTGCCATTGCCTCTGGTGGGTATGTGTTCATGACGTTGCCTAGGGAGCTGTTGGCACTGCTGTGCACACAGAAGGTGCCACACGTGAAGGAGCAACACCAAAACCCAAGTCAGCCCTCCTCTCAAGTACGGAAAACACAAGACCCAGCCCAACGGACTTGACACAGGTAGTGAGAGAGAAATTGGACAACTTTTTAAAAAAGACAATGTAGAAAAATGTATGCCTACCAAAGAGATGCTAAAGAGTGAAAAAATGGGAAGAGATCTTTGTTTTTTTTGTTCTCTCTCTCTCTCTCTCTCTCTCTCTCTCTCTCTTTCTCACTTAAACCCAGGAGCGTTCTACCTCCAGGCTATACCCATAGCAAATTTTTTTATTTTTTTTTACGTTGAAACAGGGTCTCACTAAGTTGCAGAGGGCCTCACTAAGTTGCTGAGGCTGGTTTTGAACCTGAGATCCTCCTTTCTCAGCCTCTCCAGTACTAGGATCATCGGCATGCACTACCACACCTGGCTCTTTAATTCTATATAATTCACTGCAGTATTGTTTCAAATAGTTATTCCCCAAGCATATCTTGGGTGAGATTTATTTTACCAGACTTCAACATTCAACTTTTCAGGAAATGAGCTGATGTTTCTCCTCATGCCATCTCACTAAGGCTCTCAAGGTGCACCCTTTGTGAATTAGAATGCTTAAGGATCAGGCCAGAGCACGCTCGAAGGTCCTTGATCCTTCCATCAGTATTTCACTCCTGTGTTAGAAGCAAAGAAAAATTCACGCCAATACCACATATTTAACTCAGAAAGAAAAGTTTATGATGTGAGTTGGGGGGTCAGTGTAGTTTCTCCTAACTTCCCTAAGCACCTATTCCTAAAGTAAGAACTGATATACAAGGCATGACACTGAGGCCCTTACAGGATACTTAACCGTGAAAGGCTGTGTTCCTTATCTTATACTCACTATGACAAGGACGTACATTAACACATCTTAGGAATTTCACAGATAGGCAAGTGGAGTTCAGAAAGGCTAAAGGATCTGTCCAAGGTCATGATGTACAAAGAGCAAGGAATCAAACCTTGTTCATTTTTTTTTTTTGCGGTACTGGGGATTGAACTCAGGGGCATTCTACCTCTGAGCTACACCCCCAGCCCTATTTTTTTTTTATTCTTTATTTTGAAACCGAGTCTCACTAAGTTCCGGAGTGCCTCACTAGGTAGCTGAGGCTGGCCGCGAACCCGGATCCTCTGGTCTCAGCCTCCCGAATGCTGGGATTACAAGCGTGCGCCACCACGCCCAGCTAAACCTTGGTCATTTTAACCACCACACTGACCACTCCTGTCAGGGGAAGTTAAAGAGCAGCCTATTTTGAGAAGTAAAAAAACAAACAAACAAAAAAAAACAAAACAAAACTTGAGAGAGCTTAGAGAGTCCAAAGAGGCAGAACCTTTACAAAAATAATACACATAAGCATGGTTTCAACTACCACCATTCACCAAGACAAAGAAATGCGTAACCAACTTACAATAACTTTCAGGTTTCCCTTAACATCGAAAGATTTGATCACCCAGTTGACAGACTTTTTGCACTTCAAGATCAGGATGAGATTTTTGACCACCTCGGGATCCTCTCGAGAAGGTCTGATGTCAACTATTATATCCACCTGGAAAGCACTGAGTGGAAAACAAAGGCAAAGTTAGGATCTCAACGCCAGAAAGCTGCAACTATCTCTTCTCTTCCAAGTCTTCGTGTTTCCAGTGTCTGGCCAGTTGATTAAGAAGCTGGAGTGGATCCCAGGCAAATGACATGTGCAAAACAGATTGTTACTGCATGCATAACAAAACTGTTTTACATAACAATAGAAACACACATGTAGGCTGAAAATTAGCCACTCAAGTTTTTCTCCTCTTTTTTGGGGGGTGGGGGAGTGGTGGAAGTGGTTACTTAATGCAGCCACTGTTTGAAATGGACTTGAACGAACCCAGAGAAGTTTACTTTTGAAGTGGAATTGTTTTTTCAACCTTCAGCACCTTCAGTGTGTAACTTTCCAATAAGCTATATGCTCAAAGTCCTTCAAAATTGGAAGTGGGTGGCAGTTTGGTGAGGGAGCTGGCTGGTGACAGGGAGGAGGAAGGGATCTTAGTAAAAACAATAGGAAACTTCAGAAGAAAAGAGGCAAAGGCTGGAGAATGTTTTGACTTACGTAAGTTTTGCTTATGCCATTAGCAACTGTTAAAGAATCGTATCTGCATTTGCTTTCCCAAACTTCTGGATATACAGTTATTAAAATAAAGAAAACAGATGGTCAACCAAGTGGTTGCTGGAAAATTAATGAACGCAACCCAAACTTCTAAGAATTCAGTATAAAAGAGAAATTTTGTTATTAAACAATAACATCTCTGTCATTTTGAATTTATGTCTATCTTGGTTTTACACACTTGTAAAAGTATAAAGTGCAGGCTATACTCAAATGAAGCCTTAGGCTCGATATCTAAGCACATTTGCCAGATTTCTTGTATTCCCATTTCTTTTTAATTTTCCAAAAAATTCTTCATGTGGGACAGAATGGACTCTTACCAAAACTGATTTGTTATTTATTCACTTTTGAAATCAAAGCCTGATTATAATTTTAACTTTGAAATCCCTTTACAATATAAAAAAAATTTTTTTGAACTGGAGATTGAACCCAGAGACATTTATCTCTAAGCTAGACCCCAGCCCTTTTTATTTTTTGTTTTGCAACAGGGTCTAAGTTGCTAAGGCTGCCCTCAAACCTGCAATCCTCCTGACTCAGCCTCCCAGGTACTAGGATTACAGGTGTGTTCCATCATGCCTGGCTTCTTTATGACATAAATTTAAAATTTTAAGTCACTAGCCCACATGAAATATAGGCTAAAGTGGGAGAAGGAACTGTTTTTTTTTTCCTTTTATTTCTTTTTAAAAATTACCTAATTCTTCTCAATAGGAAAGGTCAAATTTCTGGTCCAAGAGTAGGGAGACAAAAAAAAAAGAACACAAGAGAGGGGGGCAAGTTGTATTTAATAGCTCCTTGGTAGGTCACCATGAAGAGCCATTCCCCCACATGTGTGCGCGCGCGCACACACACACACACCACTTTCCCCAAACACACATACAGAGCTTTAAAGCAAGTAGAGTGCATTATGTGATCTGAGGGCACTATGAACAGAACTTTATTAAAAACAGAATATTACTAGCCAGGCATGGCAGTGCATGCCTATAATCCCAGGTCTTGGAAGGCTAAGACAGGAGGGCTGTAGGTTCAAGATCAGTGTACCTGGTGAGACCCTGTTTCAAAATTTAAAAAAATAAAATAAGGCTGGGGGTATAGTTCAGAGGTAGAACGCTCCTGGGTTCAATCCCCAGTATAACACGCGCATACACACACACACGTACACATGCAAACGCGCGTGCGCACGCGCACACACACACACACACTAACAACAAAAAAACCCAGAATGTTACTAAAATAATAATTATGCTAATAAGGCTCATTTTGTGATTTTTCTCAATGGGGATAACCTCCATCAAAGGAGATCATGATGGAGCAACAGTGATTGTGTCTTATAACTAATGCCTAGAGGAATATAAACTAGGCGACTATGCCTTTCTTGATTGCTTGGTTGTTTTTTTTTTTCCTTTTGTACTGGGGATTGAACTCAGGGCTTCACATATGCTGGGCAAGCACTCTAATACTAAGCTATATACCCCTAGCCCTTTTAATTTTTTTAAATTTTTGATTCAGGGTCCCACTAAATTCCTCAGGCTGGCCTTGAATGTGTAATCCTCCCGCTTCAACCTCTGGAGTAGCTGGGATTACAGGTGTGCACCACCATATCTGGCACCATGGTGCCTTTACTCCCTCTTCAGAGCTTTTGTGATCCACACCTGAAGCATGGGGGCTCCCTTCCCTCCTGCACAGGGAGGACGGCACCTCTCCCTGCCTCAAGTCAGGAAAAATCTTTCCTTTCATCTCTTCACAGTTCAGAACACATGCGCACATGCTCACCTGTAAGGGCTGGAGTTGGGGGTGATTAACTCGATGATGTGTACTTCCTTATCCTGGGGCTGGCTGGCCATCATGCAACCTTCTGCTGCTTTGGGCTGAAGGTACTCAGCAAGGTAATTGAGTGAGAGGAAATTCTTCCCTATGTTGCACATAGGAGGGAACACTTGATCTGAAAGGAAGGAAGCACAGGGCCGCCTGTCAAACCACTGAGCTGCATGTAACCAGGGAAGAAGAGCCAGTGAGACTGAGAGAGAGCATGACACAAGGAACCGCAGTCCAAGGAAAGGCCAAGTCTGTGACTTCCACAGCCACTGCTCTGAAATGCCTCCCCCTGCGTGACCTCCTACTGATCAACTCCAGTGGCCTCTTTTTGCCTAAATCCTCTCCTTTCTCATCCTCACCCATGTCCTCTGGGCTCTGCTTCAGTCTCTTTCACGGCAGTGGTCCTCAGTCTTAGTGCATGCCAGAATCCAGCTGTTAGGACTCCTTGCTGGAGAAGCTGGCTCAGAGCATCGAGGTGGGGCCTTGGCTACTTTTTCCTAAAAGCTCTGTAGTTGATCCCAATGAGCATCAAGGCTAAGGACCCCAGCTCCTCCCTCAATCCCCACTGTGTCTCCTATTTTCCCTAGATGATCTTGGTTACTCCCATGGATTCCAACTTGAATCCCGACCATAACTCCTTTTCTGAGCTGCAGACTCATACTGTCATCTGTCTACCAAGCATCTCCCACCTAAAAACACAATAGGTATTTCACAGTCAGCAACCTCACTGAATCCATTATCTACCCTGCCCCCATACACGCTCCTCCTTGGCTATTTATAATTTCAGTTAATAGGAGAACCAGTCCTCTAATTAATTTTCTGGTCCAACATGTAGCATCAATCATTCCTTCCTATTTATTCTTCATGGTGCTTTATACCCTGATGAATAATGGTATGAGTTTGGGGGAAACAGGAGGGCAGGCTTTCACTCTTTTCCTAATCTTGACCCAGATAACTAATGTTTATATTGCATCTCATGGTTTTCATGATGCTTACACAAACATTGCTGTGCTGACGGCGGCTTACCACCTCCACTCAGGAAAGTGATGCAAGGACGGAAGGTCTGAAGATGCTCCCCAGCAGCACACACTATCTACACAGCACTGTGCTGATGGGATTTCCATCCAGTGCTCTAAATGCTTCAACAGAACTTGAAAGAAACTGCTGGCCGGATGACAGCTGGGACCAGTGTCAAGGAAGTTCTAGGTGTAGCAAGCTTTTCAGAGGGGTAATTAATCAGAGACCTGGCACTTTAAGGAAAACAGACTTCTGCCTTTTCCATTTTAAGGTTGGGATGCCAGGGTTCAAATGCACGAGAGAGTTCCCCCCCCTAGAGTGAGGAATCGGCCCAGGAGGCTCCAGGATTGGGTTAGTGCTGCCCCCACCCCAGCTTGTGCAACTTCCTTTGTGCTGAAGTCTACAGCACATGCAGGGCATCATAGATCCACCCAGGGGATCTATGGCACCAGCCCCAGTACAGAGGGGACAATGGTGGTTCTCAAGGCCTCTGCAAGAGAGAGCTGGCTCTCCACTCTGCATGCTTCTCTAAAACCCCCCTCAGAGAGAAGAGCCCAAGGCTCTTTGACTGGGCTGCTAGAGCAGCCTTCCTCCACATCTGCTGAGGGTTTTGCCAGATGTGCAGATGAGGTATGCACACCCTGCAGCTGCAGCCTATGATGTCTTCCCCAGATCACAGGATGGAAAGTGATACTGGGATGACAGTGCTGAAATTTAATCGAGAATCAGAAGGTATGTGTACAGGCCAGAGAACTCAGGAGACTAGAACCCTCTTGGGACGGTGGCCTGCATTTCCAGTCCCCAGGTGTGCCTGGCTTGTAGCTGGTGTGTAATAGGCACATGGTATAGATTTCCTGAATTCACAAACACTGATATGAGGTTTGAGACAAATAAAAAATTCACCCACATTGAGAAGCCACTGGGAAAGGTTTTAATTGTTCAAAGTGGCTGTTATGAAGGACTCCAGTCCCAGACGCCACTGTCACTAAGTTGAATAAGCTGATAACTTTTTGTTGCATGTATGCTCCCCGCCCCCCCACCACCAAGTGACTTTCTGCATACCTGGCATCAAAACTTACACCATTGCCAAGTAGAAAGAAAACCACAAAGGGGAATCCCCCGGTAACAACCTGGCAAGTTTGGGGCATAAGCATCACGTGGCTTATTTGTATTTTAAGAAAAGGTTAGCACATGACTTTTAGACCTGGAAGGACACACTCACAGAGCAGGAATGAGCTTGGGGGGTGGGGTGTTAATACAAATGCCTCTCTTTCCTGCTGTGGAAACTGAGGCTCTGGTGGTAAAATCTGTGTTGCTTGAGGCCCAGTTATGGAGACCAGTTGGGATAGGAAGCAGCACTCAATTCTTCCACTCTACGTGGACAGGTCAGAGCAGATCTCAAACATGAGCCAGCCCTGGGATGTCTTGGAGGGCTTGACCCAAGGGTGGATTTGGCTGGCCTTGGGGGAGCCTAAGGAACAGCATCTAACAAGCTCCAGGCACTGCCTGGGAAGGAACCACACACTGAGGACAGCTGAGTTCGAGCAAGAGGAGGCACATGGACTGGGGTCCCTGGGAACAAAGAGGGTTGGGGCAGGTCAGGTTCTGGGAAGCTAGCTGATGAGGCTGGCTCAGGGGAGTCTGACCCAGGGGGATAATCAACAGGACTGTCTGTGGCCCACCGACCTGACCCAGGAGCCTCATTTTCTCCAGCTGCTCCTCTCCATAGCATGCGCCGGGGACTGAGACTCTGCTGGCAGCTGCAGCCACATTTCAGGGGCACCAAAGGAATCAATCAGTTTTTCCTGAACCAGACACCAGGTCATGTAAATTCACTGCCCCTACCCAGTGTGCAGTTAACCACTGAAGTGGCTTTACTGCTGGATCACAGGGCAGGTGACTGCTGTGCATAGAAATGCATGTGCTGTCAAGGGAACAAGCCCTGCACTGTAAATGTTCCTACAACAAATTTTCTTATTCTGATGAATTTCAAGGGGGTAATCAACATTCTTTTATGCTACTAGAAATTCACAGCATTACTGCTTCAGAAATGCATAGCACCATCCAGGGCTTAAAACTTTTATTAAAAGAGATGTTTCATTTTGTCTCAATGGTGCTTGACCTCTATCATTACCTACCTGACAACCATGAGAACCCATAACAAATCTACACCTCTCACCTAAAACCCTTCCTCTAATCCCAACTAGACAAATCTTTCCATCCTGCAGCCCTCTTCCATTCTCAGGTTGGGCTTATTTGGCTAAGACTTAAAGTACAGCAGTAGGCAATAGCTTTAGCCTCAAGAGTCAGGAAGCCTGAGGGGCTGAGATCTGGCTTTGCCACTGGTAATGTGAATTTGAGCAAGTTTGCTTCACCCTCCTCTGAGCTCTCTATAAAAATGGGGAAAATAGCATCTCCCTCCTGAGGTTACCATGGGGTTAAGTGGGGTGCATGGAAAGCTCCTGATGTGGCCTCTGCACGAATCACACGGAGTTGATGGCACAGAGTCTACCTTCCCTGCACCTGTCTCATACATTTTTAAAAAGCCCAGATCCAAAACAGAGTTGAGATCAAGCATCCAATAACCCTTCTTTCCCTGTCTCTCTGTCTGTGGAGGGGAAGGTAATGCTGTAGAACTCAGCAGAAAGCTCTGGATGCTGAAAACCAAAAACATGTTCACACATCATCCTACTGTAACAAGGACTCCTTCACCAGAGTTATCTCCTAGTAACTTATGGGGGCTCCAAGTGTACCCAAGTAAAAATAATGATGAAAAGGGTTTAAGTAATTGGCCTTCAATTGAGTCACTGCATATTTATATCCCTCTCAAGGCAAGGAAATTAAATGGGCAATCTCTTATCAAGATCATACAGTTCCTTTCTCCAATAACTTGTCCTTGTAACAAGCATTAGCATTAAAAATACATTTGAACATTTTCCTGTTGCTGTTGTCCAAAATTTAACTGATGTCAAGACACCATAAACTGACACTGGCTCGAAACATCTGCAGAATAATAAGAAACTACCCATTGACCTGCCTGCCAACTTCTTCATTGAACAGTTATCACCGCCTCTCCCACCTCCCAGTGTCTCACTCTGCACTCCCTTCTCCTGACTTCCATGCACAGATGTCTTCTCAATCCAGCAAAACAGGCTTCCCTTCTCTCAACCACACTATTCCCCTCTTCTCATTCGATCATTACCAGGCCATTTTCCACAGAAGGAGAAAGAAAGAAGGGGAGGTGGGAGAGAGCAGGCCCAAATGATCCCTCGGGTCCCTGCCAGCTCTGACATTCAGAATCCTATGATTCCCAGCCTTGACCACCTGGTCTCAGAAAAGAAAACAACGGAGTGTCATAAATCAGTCATTAGCTGAAACCACTTAAAACTTACCTTCCCCTACTTTAATATAAATGTTCCTTGCTATCTTGAGTTCAGTGAATGAAGTAACTGCTCCATACTCCTTTCGGGCCCAATTGAGCAGATGTTCATTTCCATGGGGAAAGTTCCTTTCTTCTATTTTTGCTGTCAAGGAGAAGTTTCCTGATGAAAACTGGACCACAGAACCCTCAGACACCTAGAGGAAATAGAATTGCACATTTAACATAGTGCAGCCACACAGAGCTGAATCAGAAATAGAGAAACCACTTAGCAGACCACTAATGGGTATTTGCCAACACCCAATTTGTCTCTTCCCTTTGTTAGATAGATGGGTCAGCTTTTTTCAGTAGCTGATTAAAAAAAAAAATAATCCCAAGCCCAATTATCTCAGGCAATGGAAAAAGTACTCACACAAGATGTGCCTTTGAATTTTAAAAGAACTTTGTGACAAAGACTACATTCTACAGTATAAGTAATCACAAGAATTATCATTGCTATTTTCCATGTGTCTGTACTGAATATATACTGTTCAAGTTCAGTTGACCCTCCATTTACATGGGTTCAGCATTACTAGACTCAACCAACTACAAATTCAAAGTATCTGTGTGAAACTCTCATCAACCTACTGAGACTCTGTTTCAAAATAAAAATAAAAATAGGGCTAAGGGTGTAGCTTAGAGGTAGAATGTCCCTTAGTTCCATCCCCAGTACCACATGCATACAAAGAAAAGTATCTGTGGAAAAATTAGCAACTGTACTGAGTATGCACAGACCTCTTTTCCTTGTCATTCTTTCCTCAACAATACAGTATAACAACTATTTGCAATGTATTTACACTGTATAATAATCTCTAGATTACTTATAATACAAGAGGATATGTGTAGGTTTTGTGCAAATACTATGCCATTTTATATATAAGGGACCTGAGCGTCTATGGATTTTGGTATCTTGGGAAGGGGTCCTGGAACTAGTCTACCATGAATACCGAGGATCACCTGACCATCAAATGCTGCAAGTCAAGTGGGAAGCATTGGCCAGTGTTCTTATGGGCTTGTAATGGACTTCAGGATCAAGGCAAGGGGTCTGAAGGTCCTGCTAGCAACAAATGTGATTTCTGAATCTTCCACAGCTTCAACATCTGCCCAAAGAGTCATCATGGCAGGAGTCCCTTCAGTCCTCCTAAGCACTGGGAGAAAAAGAATGGCCAAAGGTTGTCAGTCTTCTACTGTATTCCCCTATTCAGGGTAGTGAGATGGGTGTATGCAACAGCTTATTTTGCAAGACCCTCAAATTCCCATAGATAATGAAGTAAAGAGGCTGTTAAACAGGTCCTAATAAAAGTTACAGGATGATTTATGTGGTGTCACATTACTGCTGGGTGTATTTAGACCATCACTGACCTAGCGTATCATGGGGTACAAATAATTAACACGTACAAAGAAGAAAATCATCCTGTTGTTGTGCTATAATTGAACTTAGTTGCTGGAGAAAACAGTCATGTTACTGGCTAGCATTTATAAAATAAAATATTTTCTTATACAGCAGCATTTTCAACCTTAACATACACACAAAACTGTACTTTCACCCAGCTATTGTGCTAAGCATCAATATTTTCTATATATTAGATGCTGGCAAATGATTCCTTCACTGAGTTGATTCCATAATCTATTCATACTGTGGTTTCTGTCTCGGCTGAAAACTAGGTTCACCTGAACAGCTTCTAAATATCCCAAAGCCCAGGCCACATCCCAGACCCACGAGATCTTTGGATAGAACCCAGGAGGCATCAGAATTTCTTTCTTTCTTTTTTTTTTTTCTTTTGGTGCATTGTAATCATACATCATGATGAAGTTCAGTGATAGAGGTGTACATGCACACAGCACTCAGTGGGCCCTTCCCCAGCTCCTACTCTGCTCCCTCACCCTCCCCATGCACAACACTGTGATTGGCATTGATAGATTCGGGTGTGTGCATCATGTCCATTGAAGTGTTTCCCTCATTGAACCTCCCCCCCACCCTCCAGCTTCACTCCATTAGGTCCCCTCCCTCACTCCTCTAAGGTTTCTCTTCCTTTGTCTGGAGTTCCTCCTGTGTCTCAATATCTTCCTAGCTTCTACATATGTGGGAAAACATCCAACCTTTCACTTTTTGTGACCGACTTAGCATAATATTCTCCAATTCCATCCATTTCCCTGCAAATGACATAATTTTGTTCTTCTTTATGGCTCAGTAGAATTCCATTGTGTGTATTTTCCATAATTTTTAATCCATGCATCTGTTGATGGACACCTAGGCTGGTTCCATAGCCCATTTTTCAATTGGGTTATTTGTAGGGTTTTTTTTTGTGGGGGGAGGGTGATAAGTTTCTCTAGTCCTTCATATATTCTAGATATTAATTGTGCTGCTATAAACATAGATATGTACGTATTACTATGGTAGTCTGGTTACAATTCTTTTGGGTAGATACCCAGGAGTGGTATAGCAGGGTCATATGGTAGGTTCATTCCCATTCTTCTGAAGACCTTCCACATTGATTTCCAAAGTGATTGCACTAATTTGCAATCCCAAAAATGTATCAGAGTTCCTACTTCTCCACATCCTCACTAGAATTTATTATTGTTTGTGTTTTTAATGATTGACATTCTAATGGGGGTTAGGTGAAACCTCAGAGTAGTTTTGATTTGCATCTCTCTGATTGCTAATGATGTTGAACATTTTTTCATATACTTATTAGCCATCTGTATTTCTTCTTTTGTGAAGTATCTATTTACTTGCCCATTTTTCAATTGGGTTATTTGTGGGTTTTTTTTTTTTTGGTTTTTTGTTTGTTTGTTTGTTTGTTTTTGTGGGGGGAGGGTGATAAGTTTCTTGACTTCTTCATATATTCTAGATATTAAGTCCTGTATTAGAGGAATGGCTGACAAAGATCTTCTCCCATGCTGTCAGCTCTTTATTAAGGTTCTTGATAGCTTCCTTTGCTGCACAGAAGCTCTTCAGTTTAATGCACCCCATATATTAATCCTTATTTTAATTTCTTGTGCCTTTGGGGTCTTATTGAGGAAGCTGTTCCCCCGAGGCATCAGAATTTTTAAAGCTCCTTGGGCAATTACAATGTTAGCCATGTTTGAGAATGCCTGTCATGGTAAGTTGGGAGTGGTCCAAGGTGTGGAAGGCACCATTATAGCACAGACCCCATGGGGAGCAACTCACACGCACTGCTTCCACACCTGGCCTTCTTAACCAGGAAGGTGGTATGCCCTGGAGACAGTTGGCAATGTCTGTCAAGAAATATTTTTGATTGTCATAACCAGGAGGGAGGTGCTATAGCAGCTGTAGAGTAAGCCAGAGATACTGCTAAAGGTCCTACAATGCAAGATGGCCCTCACAACAAAAAATTGTCCAAAATGTCACAATGCAGAGACCGAGAAATGCTGCTCTACACCTCGGCAGCTCATACCAGGAAGACAGTGGGAGAGGTGATGGTAGCTAAACTGTTATTAGCATTCAAACACCTGCTGGATACTCAGTTTGAATACCCCAAGTGAAAGCCCTTTCTATGACAGAAATCAGTCTGTTTCGTACTTACTAAGGAATCAGAAGGCCTTTCTTGTTTTTGCTGGTTTGGGAATCCCAGAGCTAATCATTAACAAACTGGGCATAAACTGTTTCACAACAGTGACCACTAACTGCCCACCAACTATGTCGTGGGCACTGTGAAGTGCCATCGAGTGTGCTATGACAACTCCTAAGTGTCCTAATGCCAGTTATAAGAAAAACCAGCAGGGAACATTGAGCTTTGACCTTGATTTGATGTCACCCACACATGAAGCTGGTGAGCCATCTTCCTGCCTAATGCTAACCACGCCCACCTACCTGCAACTCCTGGGATGCAACCGCCCATCAGCTCTGAACCTCAAGCCATCTTTATCTGGCTTCTTGACTTTAGCCCTGCAGTAAAATCTACTTTTCATTGAAAAAAACTTATACTAAAAAAGGCATTTTTATCAAGCCTGAAAAAAACCAAAATACCCCAACCTCAACAGTCTGGGGGCCTTTACCCAGTGGTGGACGTGTAAACCAGGAGCCCTGGACATTCTGCTGCTTGTGTCCTCATTCATATCACAGCCATGCAATATAACCCTGGTTTTTACATATGTTATACAAAGAGTACATTTTTTTTTTTTTCAGAGTGAGAGAAGATTATATCACACTGGTTCCAGAGGCAAGAAAGTCAACAGTGTAAATAAAAGAAGAAATTGGGAGCAACTTCAGAATGTGCCTTGAAGTAATTACAAAGTGATACCACAATGAAACTCATTCTCCCAGGAGGGACAATTGCTGCCAGTCCCCCCATGTGCCACCAGCCCTGCCCTAGTGTGTCTCCTACCCAGCCAGCAGCTGGAAGGTCCTTATACTCAAGACTGAGGAATTTGGGAACAGAATTACCAGTGCTCTGGAGGCACAATTCCAACAAGAAGGAAGCAAAGCTGCCAGAGGCAGTGAGGTGTCCCTGACTGCAGGTCAGTGGAAATTTCCTGCTTGGCTCGTGGTTAGTCAGCACTGTCCCTGACTGCCAGCTCTCCCAGCTCCACAGAGGCCTCCTACCCACACAGAGTTGTAGGAGGTATCATTCAAGTGTTACTTCATTTGATCCTCAGGACCTGTCAGGAAGGCTACTATGCCTTCCACAGTAAAGGAAGGAGCCTCCCAGAAGCTAATTGTCTCCCCTGGGCAGGACCAAAATGTGAGACTTCTCACTCCTGGTCACAGAAGGCTTCTGTCTGAACCCTTCCAGGAAGGAGATCTCTCTAGGTCCCAAGGCAGAAGATTTCTGTCTTTCTATCTATAAAATTCACCTCTATTTACTAGTCTGAGCCATACCTGCCATATGCAAGGACTCCTTCCTCTTTCTTCTGTGATATGTCTTCAAATATTTGAAGATGTCACTGGACCTTTCTGACATGTTCACTCTTCAGGGCAACATCTTCACCTTCTTCAACTATTTCCCCGTCACTGTGTTTGTTAGATGTTCACCAGCATAGTCTCCAAAATGTGGCACTCAGACAAGATTTGGGGTCTCCAGTTGTGGTCTGACAAATGTTCTGTGATGGTTAACTTTAGGCACTGACTTGACTAGGCCACAGGGTGCCCAGATATTTGGTCAAACGCTATTCTAGGTTTTTTGGTTTTGTTTTGGGTTTTTTTTTGGTACTGGGGATTGAATTCAGGGGCATTCTACCTCTGAGCTACACCCCCAGCCCCATTTTTTATTCTTTATTTTGAAACAGTGTCACACTAAGTTGCGGAATGCCTCACTAGGCAGCTGAGGCTGGCCGCAAACCTGGATCCTCTGGTCTCAGCCTCCCAAATGCTGGGATTACAAGCGTGCGCCACCATGCCTGGCTTATTCTAGGTATTTTTTGAGGATACTTTTGGATGAGATTAACATTTAAATCAGTAGACTGAGTAGAACACATGGCCTTCACTGCTATGTGGGAGATCATCCAATTAGTTACAGGCATGCATAGAAAAAAAGATGGGTGACCATCCCAGAGCAGGAAAGAAGGGTCTCCCCGGAAAGGCCTTCATATCACAACACTGGCTCTTCTCGGTTCTGCAGCAGCTGCCTGACCTTCACTGGCACTGGGACATCAACTCTACACACTCAGGGCTTGCCGCCCCCATATGAACAAGTGCCAGAGAGAAAGGAAAACTAAGGGACGAGGAGAAGGGTGCTATATTTTTAAATATTATAATGGAGAAAGTCAATGAGAAGTTAAAGACCTGAGGAAATGAAGGAGGGAGCCTCGCAGGCTTCGGGTCAGGAACATTCACATGGAGGTGCAGTGAGTGTAAGATCTGGGGTAGCAAAGGAGGAACCAAGAGGCTGGTGTGGCTGGCACACAGGGCGAGGCGGGACTGGTGAGAGAAAAGGCCCCAGAGACCAGTAGGCTCCATTGGACCCTGAAGAACATGGAAAGGACTGCGGTGTTCAGTGTGAGTATGGGCTACCACTGAGGGGGTGGGGAGGGGCGTCATTAAAACATCTACAAATGTTTTAACAGGATCTCCCTGACTGCTATGCTGAATCTAGAATGAGGGGGCTAAGGAGCAGGAAACCATCAGTATACTTCTGGAATAATCCAGTTGACTTTGTGCTGCTATAACAAACCTGAGACTGGGTCATTTATAAGTAGCAGACATTTATGTCTCACAGTTGTGAAGGCTGGGAAGTTCAAGATTCAAGTGCCATCAGTTTCCGTGTCTAATGAGAGCTGCCCTCTGCTTCCAAGGTGCTGCTATGTCCCTCCATGGTAGAAGAGCAAAAGGATCAACTACTTCTGTGAAACCTCTTTGATAAGGACCTTAATCTCATTCACAAGGGAGGCACCCTGACCTGATCACCACCTGAAAGTCCTATCTGTCACTACTACTGCATTGGAGATTAGTTTTCAACAGGTACTTTGGAGGGACACAAAAGTTCCATCCATATCTCCAGCCAAGAAATAGTGGCAGCTCACACCAAGGTGATGATGGTAGAGATGATGGTACCCAAGCCTACAGGTTTTCTCCTTATCACAGAGAGACTCTTCCATCCTTCCCTTATACCAGCAACTCTTTCGTTGTAAATACAGTCTCATAACTATTTTTTAGACCTGTACTTCATATCTGTAGGACCATGTACTTTCACCTAAATCTTTCATCTTGAAGTTGATAATCTGGGCCTCATAGGTTTCTCCCACCAGGTCCCAGGTCATTTACCCAACTACAAAGCAACCCTGAAAAGCACTGTCCTTGTTTTTGTAAGGACATCATGCTAGAATCTGCCAAGCACCCTGCTGAAATAGATATGCAATGTCTGTGTCATACCTTAGCTCCTCAGTTGGGGAAACAGTTTCTCTCTAGACTCTGCCACTTTCAACAGCTCACCTCTGACACCAGTTGTGGGTATTCTTCCCACAACCAATTATCTAACTCACTGGACGTCCACTGGTGTCATGTAATTCAATTTAATTCTGAAACTATCCACCTAGAGAAAGCATCAGATCCTACAGGATAAGGGCTCAGTCCCACAAGACTGACCCCACTTCAGGATGCCAATTGCAAGTCCAAGTTGTCACCTGTGCTTCTGACTGAGGCTATAAATCAGAGAGTCCCACAACCCCTTCTTCAGCTTTACTTATCTGCTAAAATGGCTCACAGAACTGTTCATCTCTTTATCATAAAGGAAACATCTCAGGAAGTGACAGATGGGATAGATTTGGGCAGAAGAAAGAAGGCACAGCTTGCAGGCCGTCACAGAGACACCACCGTCCCAGCACCTCCATGGGTTCACCAACCCAGAAGCACTCAAACCCCAGTTTAGAGGTATTTTTTTTTTTAATGGAGACTTCTTCAAGTGGGCAGAGCCAAATTAAATCTTTGGCCACTGGCAATTAAGTCAACCTCCAGCTCCCCAGAGGTGGGTGATGGCCTGAAAGTTTCAACCTCTCATCAGAAAGTTGGTTTCCCTCCCATCCAGAAGCCATCCAGGAGCCCCCAGCATAAGTCACCTCATTGGCATAGAGAAGGACATTTATCACTTTGGAGATGTCCAGGGTTTTAGGAGGTATGTGCCAGGAAATGGGTCAGAGGTTATAGTTCTTATTATGTCACAATGAGTGAGTTTTTAAAGAAAACCAAAAGGTTAAGAACAAGGATGTTATTTTTGGGTAAAATGGCAGAAATTTCCCAAGACTAATTATTCATCTCTCATCCTCCACCTTAGTCCTAGGTCCTTGCCAGGCTACTATGCCATTTCTGGCCCTTTTGTGTCAACCAAACGGTGTCAGTAGCCAATCCTGTTCCCTCCTTCACACTATCTCTTGGACAATCTTTCCAAAAAGTAAACAGGCAACGACACAAAAGAGCAGCTAAGCAGCTTCACGGGGCACATGGTCAGAAGGTGTCTCTGATGACCCTCATTTCACATACCTCCCACACACCCAAGACTCACCAAGACACAAGGAACCAATCAGAGCCACAGAATTTGTCCTGTGTCTTTTTACATCTTGCTCCCCTGCCTGGACCACTCCATTCTGTCTTGCTCACCTGGTGAACTGTTCCTTGTCCTCCTGCAGGCAGCAACCTCCCTGTGAAGCCTCCCAGGCTCCCTGCTTTCCTCAGGAATGAGCTCTCTGCCTGTCCCCTACCTGCTCCAGTCCATCCCCTCTCTCACCTGCACTGCTCAGGTTACCAGCGTACATGACCCCTTCACTTGCATTGTGGATATAGGAAAGCTCACGTCTTGGCAATGCAGCAATGTTCAGAGGTAAAATAACAGCATCACGAGTGCTCCGACCTTATTAGTAGACTAGTCCATTGATGGGTTAATCATCTGAATGGGCTTATTAGGTGGTAACGGTAGGCAGGTAGGGAAGGCTGGAGGAGGTGGGCTCTTATCTGTCCCTGGTTTCTCTCTTTCTCTGCTTCCCAGCAGTCATGAGCTGAGACGCTTTCCTCTGCCCTGCCGCCATGATGTTTCTGCCTTGGAGCCAGCCAACCATGGACTGAACTGCTGAAACCATGAGTCAAATAAACCTTTCCTCCTCTAAGTTGCACTTGTCAGGTATTTGGGTCACCGGGATGAAAAAGGTAACAAATACAACTTGACAAGAACACCACTTTGAGGGCCAAGGAAGCACCTTGTCCATTCTGAATCCCTTGGCACAGGGCAGGGCACAATGCAGGCACCCAATAATTGCTTGTTCAATGAAAGCGCAATGTCATTACTTACAGGAAAGTGTATGCCATAATCCCTTCATTCCCGTTACCCAACCTTCTCGTTTCCCTCAATGCCCAGAATGTGAGCTCTAGGCCAGGCTTTAAAGCTAATGATTTGATTTTTCACCTCATAACTCTAGCTAAAAACCAATTATTAAAGCATATTTAGTAGTTCCGTGTCTCCCCGCCCCCGCCCCACAGTACACTGAACTTTCCTCCTGCTTGCTAATTAAAACTCAATCCTCTGACATTCCCTGACATGACAAATGTCTTCCTGTGGGAATGAACAGAGCACAGAGCTCCAAGGATCCCAAGTCTTAGCAAGGGTCTGTCAAAGGGGCAACCACGAAGCACTTTACGATCTAACAAATCCCAGAGGCCTGAGCCCCTTCCTTGCCTGAATATTCTTCCCTACTTGAACCACGCACGACATTTCTATCTTAAATTCTGGTTATGCTACCAGACATTTTTAAAGAGCAGAACATTACTCTCTCTGCCAGTGCTGGGAGTTTTATTACAAGAACTTACGGCTAGGCAGCCAGAGCCAAGTTTATTATTTTTTCTGGATCAGATTCAACAACCTCATCCAAAAGTTTGTGAAAAAAAAGCAAAAGAGGCAACCAGCCCTTTTGTTTCCACACCTGTGTTTCAGCTTTAACTCTTACGATCCTAAGCATATCCATGGAAGCCCTAGGGTAGATCCCGCCAGTGAAGTGAATTAGCCCTTTCTAACGGGCACAGCCTTTTCCTGGAACCCAGCTTCTTCGTTTTAGCACTTATCTCAGCCCATCAGCTGACTCAGAGGCCTGGCGGCTGTCTCTCCCTGGCCTCCCCAAGTTGGTTTACTCTCCAGGACCAAGGGGAGCTTTGCTGTGAGGCCTCATCTAGTTCTATGGTGACCCGCCCACCTCCTGTACCCCCACCTCAAGACAAACTCTCCCTAGGGAACAGTACTGGCTACACAAGATCACAGGTGGCAATGATTTCTCACCTTCAGTTTCACCTCACCACCTTCAAGTCTACTCAAATGTTACCTTCTTAGCAAGGGCTACTAGAAATTACGGTGCAGGCTGGGTGTGTCACTCAGAGATAGAGCACTTGCCTTGCACGTGCAAGGCACTGGGTTCAATCCTCAGCACTATAAAAAAAATACATTGATATATATTATATATATGATAATGCAACCACCTTGCTCCAACTCTGGCAGTTCTGGTTTCCCCACATCATCTTTGCATGTTGTTTCTATAGAACTTATCACCTTCTAAATACCACACAATATACTTATTTATTATGCTTATGTCCATCTCCTTCCAATAGAACAAAAGCTCTGTCAAAGGCTGGACTTGAAGTCGGCTTTGTACACAAGTACAATCCAAGCACCTGAAACAGTTATGGGTACAAAAAAAGACACTTGGGGTTTGTTTAAAGAGCGAGTCTGGAAGTCTGACTCGTTGGCAGGGCCTGCCTAAAGTTCTGTGCTGAGAAAGGTTCTGGGCCATATTCAGGAGCAGTGGAGAACTGAGAACAAGGGCCATGGTCAATCACATACCTGCTGAGGGCTTCAGCAAGGCCATCTTTGCCCCACAGCTATCCTGCCCAAGACAGCAGTCACTGGACACATGTCACTGTTAAGCATCTGAATGCTGCTAGTTAAAACTGACCTATGTTGGAAATGTTAAAATACATACCAGAGTTTGAAGATTTAGTATAAGAAAAAGTAAAAAAATCATGTTAATTCTGATTGACTGATTATAAGTTTACATGATAATATTTTGGATATATTGATTAAATTCCTCTTCTCTCTCTCTCTCTCTCTCTCTCCCTCCCTCCCTCCCTCCCTTCTCTCTTTTATGGAGGTCTTGTTGTGTTAGTCTCAAACTCCTTGGCTCACATAATCCTCCTGCCTCATCCTCCCTATGCCATTACACTAGGATTCTTTGCTTTTTAAAATATACTAGTAAAATACTTAAAATTACATATGTGAAGCCAGGCATGATGGCACACACCTGTACTTGGGAGGCTGAGACAGGAGGTTCGAAGGTTTGAGGACAGCCTCAGCAACTTAGGCCCTCAGCATCTTAGTGAGATCCTGTTTCAAAATTTAAAAAAAAGGGCTGGAAGTGTAGCTCAGAGGTGAATAACCCTGAGTTCAATCCCTAGCACTGAAAAAAAAAAAATACATATGCAGTTTGCATAATATTTCTATTGGATAGCACGGCTCTAAGTCCTCCTCCAATCCCTAAGGAAGGATCATTCTTATAAGCTGATAATGTCCATCCACCCATCTGCTTCTTGGTCTTGTCTCAGAATATAAACCAATGCCAAGAAGATCTCAAGCCCAGTGCCTCCCTATGTGTGATCTTCAGACGACCGTATCACAGACAGAAATAAGTTAAAATGCAGATTCTAAGGTGGTGTGAACCTAGGATCTAGGAAACTGCAGTATAGTCCTCTTCCCGCCACCTACGATTCCAAGACTTACTTGAGGAACACTGCTGTAGGCCATAGATACAAATATTACTTAAACTCCACATCATCTTTATAAAGCTTGAGTGAGATTGCCTGGAGAACAGGCACGGATCTCTTCCCCTGAACTGGAAGGGGAAAAAAAAGCCAAGAGGGAGAGAAAAAAGCCAAGCCATAGATGGAGTCATCTTCTTGCACATTTAAAAAGAAAGAAGTGGGTCTTGTGAAATAAGAGAAGCCTCAGCTCCCCAGTGATAAAGAAAAGCCTGCTGAGATCTCAGAAGAAAAGTCGTTCCAGGAATATCTCTCTCTCTCACACACACACACACACACACACACACACACACACACACACACACAATGGCTCAGCTGCCGTCCATTTGGAGCTTGAGTTATCGGTTGGGTGGGTGCCAGCTATTCATGTCACAGGCCCTGGGGTGGTTCTAACTCACACGCCCAGCTTCACACAGTCCCATGACTTAGGTATTGGTGGAAGTTCAACATGTGCACAGCAAGGATCAGCTATTCTCCCTCTTCTGTCCAGCCTGACACCCAATTTTTACTATTTCTCTTCACTTTCTCTGACTCCCTGAATAAGCAAATTTCTTTTTTGGAGTTGCCTGCTGAGGAAAATAGAAAGAGCAAACTAAGGAAAATAGATGAAGGGGAAAAAAAAGATATTTCAGAAACACCTGCCATGCCAAGAATTTGCTAGCTCAATTCCAGTGGGGAAAGACACATGGTAAAGAAGAATAGGCATTTCTATAGAATCTATGTTTATATTTCAGTGGGACCTGCAAATTGACTCTAGAATTCATAACAGCCCCCCACAGAAAGGAGATTAAGGAGATTATGCTTTGATGTATTTTGTGCACACAGAGTCCAGCAAAGACAAACTTACTGAAGCAGCACTGAAATATTTACCTTCCAAATGAGGACTGAACCCTACATCCTGAAAGGAGGAGAGCACATGCTCTCCCTCCCCCGCTCCTGGAGGACTGCACTTGCCTGTTTCCCCCAAAGCCTGAGATGTGAAATGTGATCTGAAACATGTTTTCTATTAACATATATCATGAGTCAATGTTGTTTTTTTAAAAAAGGGTTTGTTTTAAAGAAATAATAACTTCCATGCCCATGAAACCTACATTCATAATTTGCAAAGCTACATATTCATGAGCCATATGATTACAGTATCTGCCAATCATGCACTCAAGAAAAAAAAATCCATGTAACCATTTTTAAATTCTTGGGTGTTTTTATTTTGTATCCTAAACCAGATTACTTTCCTCCAATAAAATGACTTAACACACACTTGACTTAATTGTCCTCAAAACCCTTGGGATGACTATCCTCTGTTTTTAATTTTAATTTTTGCTGAAATGTAAAGACCCGAGGGATTGAACCTGCCCCATGTTTTTAACACTCTGTGTTTACATGTGTCCCTGGGGAAAGCTATGAGCTGCAGCCCCTGAACCTGAGCGGCACGAACCTGAACATGAGCCAGGGCAAATGCAATACTCTAATCTCCCATGAACACAGTACAAGAACAACAATGTATGAATAAGTATACACACGAAGAGAAGAAGAAAGATCTCACGCCACCTGAAAAATGAACTCAGACCCCATAGGTCACCAAATTCATGAGGCTTGGGCTGCATTATAATGGTGTTCCAAAGTAGAGTCCCAGGCTACACAGGGATCCCCCTCAGCCTTACAATCTCCCCAGACTCCTACACTCCTACATTCACTGCTCTTCATCTTCCCACATTAGCATGGTATATACACGTGTGTGTGTGTGTGTGTGTGTGTGTGTGTGTGTGTGTGTACTGGGGATTGAACCCAGGGGCATTCTACCTCCAAGCTACACCCCTAGACCTTTCTATTTTTTATTTTGAAACAGGGTCTTGCTTAGTTGCTGAGACTGCCCTCGAACCTACGATTCTCTTGTCTCAGTCTCTCTAGTACTGGGATTACAGGTGTGCACCACTGTACCCAGCTTAGCATGGTATTAAAAGGAGCTTGTCCAAAATTTATAGTGCCTTTGTTATGTAAAGGGTGCTTTTCCTGAAAAACATAAAATGTGGGCTGGCATTGTTACTGCTGCTTGCCACACTCTCAATCTAGCTTTGCCCTCCAAGTGTGCTTCCTGGGAAACCCCTCAGTGGGGAGGAGTCTTTTTTCTTTCTTTCTTCTGTTTAGGTGCCAAGGCAGGTTCAAGGGCACAGACTGAATTTTACAAACCCTTGACCCCAAATTGGATCTTAGAATGCTCCTTAGAGAGTTATTCTTCAGTGATGCTGATAATCTCAGTTCCACTTTACAGACAAGGAAATTGAGGCTCAAAGAAGCTAAAGGGTCTACCCAAGACACAGAGCTGGCACACAGCAGGGTTGGCAACAGAATCAAAGACCATGTTCCTCACTGGAGCTCCTTCTGTTCCACCACCATGAAGGAATCACTACCAAACCCCGTAATCAATGTAGGGGAGACCGGGGCCTCCCTGGACCCCATACTAACAGGACACTGGGAGATAATAATCACAAAGCCTCGATCTGAGCTCTTAATAGCTTCTGACCCTTATATTTGACAACTGAAGAAACTAGGCTCTGAGTGATTAGGTAAAGTGCCAGAATATGTCATTTTAGCAAGGAGTGAGTGCATGTTCAAACTGTTGGACTCCAGAAGCTATGCTCTTTTCACCTGGGTGGATACGGAATGTGCCTGGGAAGCTCATCTCCTTTGGTGAGTGAACCAGCTCAGCGAAGACCTGCAGAACTTAAGCCACACTTTCTACCAAGACTGAGCAGGCAAATGCAAATGGGCTTTTATGGAAACAAAAAGGAAGAACAGGAAGGCAAACTAGGGGGATACCTCCTCCTTTGCACCCCCTTCCTCAGCAGCCGGAGGAGCTGTACTGGCAAAAGTGGGGAGAAAGAGAATGGAAGGGACAGACAGAAAGAGGACTGACCGCTACGAAAATTCATAGTTTGGCTGGAAAGCAAGTTATGGTAAACAACAACAAATTGCATGAAGATCTTAATATGGCTGAAGAGAGACAACAGTGGATGCAACACAGCAAGAATACCAGGCTGTATAATTTAAGATGTAACTATGTCTGATATGGTCAGCTTCATGTATGAGCTTGGTTAAGCTATGGTCCCATCGTTCAATCAGTCACTCATCTACACATTGCTGTGAAGGTCTTTTGTAGACATCACTAATACCTATAACTGGAAGACTCTGAGGAAAGGAGACTGTCCTGGATGATCTAGGTGGGCCTGATCCAGTCAGTGGAAAGCCCTGAGGTGCACAGCAGAGGCCTCCCTGAGAAAGAAGGCATTCCAGCTGTGGACAGCAGTTTCAGCGCAGGCCCACAGGTACCAGCTGCCCTTCCTGAAGGACTCCCTGTGGATCTCCAACTCGCCCTGCCTGTCCTCACAATCATGTAAGCCAAATCCTTGAAATAAATCTCTTCCTGTGTATACTCTCCTGGTTCTGTTTCTCTGGCTAAATCCTGACTGATACAGTGTCTGTGAGTGATGATACAAGCCACAGGAGAAATGCAGCTGCAGATTCTGGCCCACTGAGCAGCCCCAGAGCCTAGAACAGTTTGGGGGGGAAAGGGTTCTAAGACTCTTTTAAAGGATAGTTCTTTAGGGAGCAGGAACAGAGACGGGGCCTCCAGGCCCAAATAACCAGTTAGAACCCTCTTAGAGAACTTCCTAAAATTGGCTCTCACAAAGGCAGGGTCCCCTTAGCAGGCCGCAGTCTTATGCCCACTCCCACTTTTTAGTTTGCATTTAACAATCTCTGAAGACCTCAGTAGTCTCTTATGCCAAAGTCAAGACATTTGACCGAACACAAATAGTGTTGATGAGGAAACGCTGCCCAGAGGAATAAGGACAGAGGCAGATACCAAGCGAGGCAGCCCAGTGGAGCCAAGACAGACAGTCCAACCAAGAGCCCCCAGGGAAAGTATTCTTGGGAAAGGGGTGAAAAGCCTTTGGAAAACCCTTATCTGAGTGGAGTACTGGCACAACCTGGATCCCAGCAGTGAAATGGGCCACATGCAACACGCTTTGTTGACACCTTTGCTCACCCAGCCTTAGGCCTTGATTTAGGGCTCAACGTTCAATTCTGAAGGCCTGCTCTTGGGGTAGTCATCAGTGGCGCCATACTGGAAGCCAGGGTTACAGATGACCTCATACTTATGCCCTTCAGTCAGGCAGTGTGACTGGCCCCAGTGAGGTCACTACCTAGCACTCTGGAAAGTGTTGCTACTAATGCTAACATTTACTGAATGCTGACTAAGTGCCAGGCACTATTCTAAGATGGGTTACATACATCACTTACTAGCTGTGGGACCGTGCATAGGTTAACTTTTTTATCTCGGCTTTTGTGTCTTAAAAATGAAGATGATAGTACCTACTTCAAGGACTTGTTATGAAGATTAAATAAGGCAATCTCTGTGTGTAGAAGAGCACATGGCATGTTTTGTCAAATATAAACATACAAACATATGCTCCCTATAATAGGCCATAGAGGTTGTTGGACAGACCTTGAGATTGACAGGCCATGCTTCATTCCTCACTGGGGCAGACCATAGCCTTGTGTCCAAACTGCTAGAAAAGAATATAAGAACCCTAGTGGTAGAAAAAATGGAGTGTTTTGTTAAGGGAGTTTGCAGAATGGTTTATATTCTTGCGGTGGTGGTGGATGGGGAATCTCTCCCCCAAAGGCCCTGGGAGGCTGATGTGAACACTCTTGGCTATGCCTCAGTCCTCCCGTCAATCATAGACAGTGATGCCCATGGTAGGGGATCCCACAGATGATCCTAGTGGATCCTAGTGGGCCTTGTGTCCAAACTGCTAGAAAAGAATATAAGAACCCTAGTGGTACATACCTATAATCCCAGTTCTTGGGAGGCTGAGACAGGAGGATCACCAGTTTGAGGATAGCTTTAGTGATACAATCTAGCAAAACCCTGTCTCAAAACAAAAAAATAAAAAGGGCTGGGGGTGTATTCTGGGTTCAATCCCCAGTACCACACAAAGAAGGAAGGAAGAAAGGGAGGGAGGGACGGATGGGACTAGAGATCAGATAGGCCATGACCACTGTGGGCTTTTGCTGAGGTGGCAGATGGATGAGCTCCTGGATTCCAGGTACACTCTGGGTCCTAGTGTCACACAGTCATTCACCACCTGAATGGGACAAGGCAGAGGCAGGCCAGTGAGGACTCCCCACCCTATGGCATCAAGAGCCCAAGTTCACAACAAAGGCCCCAAGACTATCTAGAGATGGGGTGTTAGCAACCAAGGGCAAAGCAGATCACAGGGTACAAATCCTACCTTGTACACAGAAACAATAAAGGCTAAAGAGGCTCTTTCCTTCCCTGAAGAAATCAGAAGTAGCTGCCAAGCCAGTGAGACAACAGGGGCTTGAGGCACAAGAATCAGGTTCCTCCAATAAACCCAACAACCCGTGGCTGGGAAGGAGCTGGGGCATCCTGCAGTCACTTTCTGAGATGAGGTGTGTGGGTCATCTGTGGGATCCCCTACCATGGGCATCACTGTCTATGATTGATGGGAGGACTGAGGCATAGCCAAGAGTGTTCACATCAGCCTCCCAGGGCCTTTGGGGGAGAGATTCCCCATCCACCACCACCGCAAGAATATAAACCATTCTGCAAACTCCCTTAACAAAACACTCCATTTTTTCTAGCAAATGGCTCTCTAGAGGTTTCTACCATGTCACCCATATCATCAGGGATGAACTTTTGATACAGCTGCCCAACACTTGGGAAGGGCAGATGCATCAGATTACCAGGTCAGCCTTAGACAATAAAGCCCTAAAGAACACCATGGGAATATACACGAAGAAACCCCAACCTTCTTCCTCAGTGCAAGCGAGTTTATTTAACCTTGATTTGTTGAATGAAAGCAAAGCCTTCACAGGGCTGGGGCCATGCTGACACAGACATGACACAACACATCCAGCCAGGGCCAGGAAAAGTCTACACTTGCGCTAGCCCTCCCGGAAAGACATCCCGGCGAACCTCACCAAGGCCCCAGGCTACTCACTCACTTGCAGTATTCACCAGCCTTAACCCAACGAGTTAGGAAAAATCCTTCTGAACCAAGTTTACCAGCTGAAACTGGACTCTCTCCAGTGTTCTAATTGCCACAGTGACATTTAGGAAGAGCACTCACCACAAAGGGCCCAGAAACTCATTCCTAGGAAATATGGTAGTTGACTGACCCTAGCTCAGGAGAGGATCAAGCCTCATATAATTAAGGCTCTTAAGGACAAGCCACAAAACCAACAGATAAGCAGCCCCTGCAATAGAAATGCATGGTACACTACCACTTGGAATAGCCCGCAGGATACAATGACTCATCCCACCAGAGACGTTTAAAAGAAGAACCACCAATCTTGAAACATTTAGTTATTTAATCTGCCTTCAAGAGAGAATTTATTTGGAGAAAGACCTCACTGGAAAACCCAAAATGGTGTATCCAGAGCCCTGGTATCCAGGGGTGACACTTCTGGCTACGAAGGAAGCTGTGCTTATCCTGTCCCATCTGCCACATGCCTGCTGCCCTCCCCCCCGCCCCCATCTCCCTGAGCCAGCCTCACCCAGCACACCATCTCAAGTTGCATTTGCAAGAGAATTCTCATTTCCAACAGTGGTACTTACTACAGTGAACTGCAACTCCTAGTTTCCTAACCAGCTCTCCCACATAAAGGGAAGCTCCCCCAGGGCAGGCAATTCACCCCACTTCTCCTCATACCCTCCATGGCTTGCTTAGTTCCCAGCATCGTGCAGGCACCCCAAACTGGGCTTCGGATGAATGAACAAGTAAATACACAAGCCATCGTACTAGGTATGCTAATTTTGTGGGTTTTGCTAAACATGGGGGAGGGGCTGCCAAAGAAGGGAAAGGAGGAAATGAGAAAAGAAAAATAAAATTATTTCCAGATTTTTTTTTTTTAATGCAATGCAAGAGAACACAAAATCTATGTCTTTTAAGTTCCCTCCTCCTCCACAGGCACACTTGAATGTCTGAGTTATTCTTGGGGCATTTTTGGACAGTGCAGCCCTGAGTTACACATTACTTGGCTTCATAAAAAGGTAACGGCTGGACATGCGCTATGGTACAGGCTGTGCATGTCCCTTCCCAGTGAGCACCGAGCGCACATCTGGGGCTATTTAACAACTGATTGGAAATTTAGCCTTCTGATTTCCAGTTAAATACTAGGCACAGGAAAACAAATAGCACTTGTTTTTCACTGAGCCTTGTCAGTCATCCAAACTGCAGTGCAGACCAGAGTACTGCCTGTGGTTTGGTGGCAGAGGCCCAAACTATTTGGACTTTTTTTTTTTTTTTTTGCCTCCAGTTTAAGTAAAAGGAATAAGCCAGCTTTTGGCAAGCACAGCTTCTTTACCCACCTCTCCCTCATTCTTGGAAATGCTAAACTGGTTTTTAACTATTAAGCACGTTCCTGGTATTAATTTGCATTTTTCATTAAGATTAAGTTTTGATTTGTTTTTAATCCAATGCCAACTGCGTAATGTTTGGTTTCTCTCATTTATTTCAACTGCCCTGCCTTGATATTTACTTGGATTTGCTGAAGAGGCAATATTCATACTGCCATTTTCTGTTTCCAATTAAACTGGGATATAATATCTAGCAGTTGTATTATCAAGGCATCGGAGTTTAAAAACCACAAGAAACTTTATCGCCCAGCTAATCCAGCCCCTCAACTTAGAGATGTGGGAACTGAGGCCTAAGTAGTTTAGTTATTTAGTCCAGGGACACATAACCAGGTAGCGGTAGAGCCATGACACCTGATACCCAGGCCAGGGCATTAATAAGGAATATATTAGATGGGAAAACCTAAGTTATCTCCAAGTTGCCAGATAAAACACAGGATACCCAGTGAAATTTGAACTTCTGATAAATAATGAGTAATTTTTTTACTGTCAGTATGTCACAAATATTGCATGAGTACACTAAAATAAAAAACCCTACTTGCTGTTTATCTGAAATTCAACTTTAGATGGACAGCTTTGTATTTTTATTTGCCAACTCTAGTAACCATACCTCAGAGACCAACATCCATCCACTTCCACTCTCCGTCCCCCACTGAAACATACACACATTCACATACACTTCTTCTCTGGGTTTAATGATAAGTGGCTGGGAAAAAAAAATCACAGCACAGTAATCCCAGGAGAAAATGAGTTTGGAAGAAGCTGCTTGTTTCTTGAGACTTTCCTAATCTTAGATATCCGTTTTTTTCCTTATGAGCATGCAAAGCAGCTAACTCTGACATAAATAGGCTACCCGTGACCTCTGGATTAGGCATTATGTTACTAGAAGTCAAGCATTAGAGTTTCATCTTGAAATTTTCTGTTTGTCCCAGGCTCTGAGTCTGTAGACCTCACAGGAGACAGAGCTCAGGTTTGGAGTGAAAATAAAACAAGATTCAAAACAAAAATCAGGGAGGTGCATGAGATAAAGTAAAAAGATACATTTTAAGATCTAGTTCAGGGCTGGGCGTGTTTCTCAGTGGTAGTATACATGCTTAGCATGCATAAAGTCCTGAATTCAATCCCCAGTGCCAAAAATCATCATCATCATCATCACCACCACCATCATCGACAGTGTCTAGATCATTAATTTTGCACCTTACGTTTTTATTTGTTTTTGTGTTTCTAGTGCTGTGGATCAAACTCAGAGCCTTGCACATGCTAGGCAAGTGCTCTACCACACAGTTACACCCCCAGCCCTTACACCATCACCTTTAGAGTGCTGCAGGAATCTTTTTAACAGCATTATGAGATGTAATTCAAATGCTATTAATATCACCCTTTTCAACTGTACAAGCCAGTGTTTTTAGTTCATTCTTAAAGCATACTATACTTGCCATTATGTAATTCTTGAACATTTGTATCACTCTAAAAAGAAATATCATACCATTCCCATTCTCCCCTCCCACCTGCCCCTGGCAATGACTCATATTCTTTCTGTCTCTGTGGATTTGCCTGTTCTAGGGTCTCATTGAGTTGCTGAGGCTAGCCTTAAACCTGTGATCCTTCTGTCTTAGCCTCCCTAGTTCTAGGATTACAGGGACATGCCACCACGCCCAGCATTTACATAATACTTCTAATAGACTTTTGTTTATAATTTCAACATGGCACATGGAAAGAGAAGGATTCCTCCTATTCATGATTGCATTGAGAGACAATCTTAACCATCTCTATATTCTCTGGACCATCCACACATCCCACAAGATGAAAACTGTAAGGCTGTGACTACACTATCACAAATGTGCATGTATGTGGCTCCCAAAGGTACACTACTTGAAGCTCAGCCTGAAATACTCTTCCCTCCACTCCCGTTCCCTAGGTAACCAGAAGGAACAGATAAGGCAACTGCCCTTGCAGGGAAAACTAAGCCCACCTTCCCCCTGCTTGACACACCCCTACTCTCTCCTGGGCTGTGGCATCATGACAGGACTGGACTGATTAGACAGAAAAAGACAGATGCCTTTATTAGACAGTATTGAAGTGTAATATTTTATATTAAAGTGAGTGGGTGAGTTGTTCTGCGTTACAGAAGCCCCCCTAACTCATTATGAATGTTTTCTTTCTTTAATTTGGCATTTATAACAATGCAGACATGTCGGTTTACATTAAGAGGCCATCCTGACAAATGAATAGATGTCATTGCTTGAACCCTACTTAAAAAAACAAATAACTGTTGAAGTATTCTAACTCTCCCTGAAAAGTAAAGACAGCTTTGAGACAGTTGCACAAGGCCTTCACCAGCACAACAGAGAGGAAATGAGGACACACATGTTTTAAAGTGAGAGTGGGGAGACTCTCTCTGCAGCAACTCTAAGCTCTCTGGGTAACCTTAGAGAGGACATTGGTGGAGACCACCAAGTCTCGGCTTCCAGGGGTTCCATGGGCCATCTGAGGTACTTGCAAAACCCCTCAATGTAAAATAATTTAATTACCTTAACTCCAAATGTTAACTCTTACCTACAACAAATGGGCCAACAGGACACACTAGTGATCTCCTATGCAGCAAGAGAAACCCCACTATCAGCTTTCTATCCATCACTATCTCTCTGCTGCAAAGGCTGAGGGTGAGGAGACACTGAAATTCATTTCAAGCCACAGGAAAGAAGGGGAGAGCTGCCAAGTTGGTGAGAGAACCTGCGTGGCCTGTAATCCCAGTACCTGGGAGGCCAAGACAGGAGAATTGCAGTTTCTAGGCCAGCCTCAGCAACTTAGCAGGGCCCTGTTTCATATTAGAAAATAAAAATGGCTGGAGTGTAGCTCAGAGGTAGGATACCCCTAAGTTCAATCTCCAGTAACACAAACCAGAGAGAGTGAGACTGAGAGTGAGTGAGTGAGTGAGTGAGTGAGTGAGTGAGTGAGAGAGGCTGCATCACTCATTGTCTCTTGATCTAAGAACCTAAATTAGCATCAGATTCTTCCATATCTCTTCAGGCCATGAAGACATATGCAGATGGAAGAAAAGCATCTTCCCTAAAGAAGTCTGCTGGGCAACGAAGCAGGGTCCAGGTGTTCCGGAATTTAAATCCTTCACTTCTCCCCTGCCGACTCCCCAGGGCTGGTGACTTTCAGTTCACCACTTGATCAGCAACCTCCTTACATGGGGTTAACTGCAAATAAGGTTGACACTATATTGTTCACTAACACTGTCTTCCTTTTTGTTAGTGTGTCTTAAACTGATGGCCAAGTAGTCATTCCAGATCTTAAACAAAAGTAAAGCAAAGAAGTAAGATACTTTCCCTTACAACCCGTGGAGTGGTGGGTTGAAGTGGGGATCCAGAAAGAGATAAGTCCAACTATGATACCTGTGGTTCACACTGTTCAGCTGCATCTACAGCCCTGAGAAATGGAAATTTCTTTCTACCTGGGGCCAACCACACTGGATATTTTATAATTACAAATGTAAATTCAGTGCGTTTCCTAAGCGCTCTTTACTAATAATAACAGCAGCAACGGCACATGCTGTCCATGAACTCATCCGTGGCAGGCACTGCACCAAACATTTTTATATAGGCAGTCTCCTTTAATAATCAAAATAATACTTATATAATACAGGAGCTATTATTATTTCCAAATTATTTTTCCTGAGAAAAATTGGGCTAACAAATTAATTTGCCCAATTATTGCTTGGATTCAAACCAAGCAAGGCAAAACCTCTGCTCATAACCCCTCCATGATCTGTCTATTGTGGAAGCCGCTAGTCTCGTGGAACTACTGAGCACCTGAAATGTGGCTGAGCAGCAGGAATTTGGTTTTTTATTAATTCAAATAACCATGCATAGAAAATCCCTATAGTTTGGAGTAGTACAGCTCTACAGGATGAGAACTAAATGCACGTATGACTATGATCATACCCATAAGTCTTCCTATCACAAATAATCTTAATTAAAGGAGGTGGACAATGATTACATCTGAAGAAAGCCAGCTTAGCAGATGAGTTTGTAGAATAGGTCCTATTTGGGTTTGAGAGCCAGCTCTGCCATAAACTAGCCATGTCACTCAGACCACTATTTAACCTCTAAGTCTTAGTTCCTCAAGTATAAGAAGGATAAATATACCACTAGGGATATTATGAGAATCAAATGAGGTAAAAATTAGAGCTTTTAGTGCAATTCCTGAAATGTACCAAGTACTAAATAAATGTACTACTATTAATAACAACTAAATTATTACTGTTTGGCCTTCTTAGTAGAAGTATGAAGGGCTCTTTGAAGGAGTTACAATTTAAGTTGTTAGTATCTTTCATCTTGTATCTTTTGAATTTTAAATGTTTCATTTTGAAATTAGTTCAAATTGACAGCAAAGTTGCACTTAATATCTTGCCAAGTTTGCCTTATTATTCTCTCTATACATTGTATTTTTTTTCCTGAGCAATTTGACCCCATGCCACTTAATACTTAAGTGTATCAAACATGTTTCTGGAAAAGGAGGATATTCTCTTACATTGCAACAGTATGATTATCAAATATAAGAAATATCATATCTGTATAATACTTGAATCTGCAGGCACCATTCTAATTTCACCCACTGTCCACAAAATGTCCTTTATGGCAACTGCCCTGCCCCTAGTCAATAGGATCTCATCCAGGACCACATGTGTCTCCTTAGTCTTCTTTAATCTGGAATGGCTCCTTGGCCTTTCTTTAAATTTCATGATTGACATAAAGAGGACAGGCCTGTTATTTTATAGACTGCCACTTACTGGTTCTGTCCAGTGTTTTTGTCCTCATGATTTGATTCAGGTTGCATGCATGTCTGGCCGGAACACGACACAAGTGATGCGGTGTTCTTTTTCATTAACAGACACGCAATGTCCACTGCCCTCATACTGGCGACATTAATTCTGACCACTTGGTTAAAGTAGCACCAGGCATCTCCATTGTATAGCATTGTTATTTCTTCTTTCATAATCAATAGGTAATTTGTTGAAAAGACATTTGGGGAATATCTAAATATTCCTCAAACTCTCCACTTCTACTAGATTTAGCATCTGTTGGTGATGCTTGCCTGATCAACTTTTACTATGATGGTTATAAAATGACAATTTTTCTAATCCCATTATTCCTTCCATATTCATTCACTGGAATTCTTCTATAAAAAGGAGCTTCCCTTTCTCCTCTTTTTTACTCATTTATTTACCTACTAACTAACTGTATTGACTATGGATTATCCTATGGGTACCTCTAATTGTTCTGTTTTGTTTTGTCATTTTGTTTGTTTTTATGGTACTAGGGTTGAACCCAGGGGCATTCTACCTCTGAGCTACACCCCTAGCCCTGTTTTGTTTTTT
>PVLC010011013.1:0-19139 GCA_004027655.1 Graphiurus murinus
TGCAGATGGCACAGTGAGCACGCCTGTTAAAACGTTTGGCTTGAAAAGTGTGGCCATTTGCACAATAAAGCTTTCTCCAGCGGCGTGCACCTCTGCGGTAGATGGATTTATCTTCTCCTGGACAGGGCATTCCAGGACGTTCTGGTACACAAGGGAATACATGAATCAAGAGTTCAGAATCCTTGTTTAGCTCATAAAGTCTAAAGGCTTCTAACTCCAACTGAGATGATACTGTACACGGGTCTCCTTCCTCATCTATCCATTTCATGGTGAAAAGCTGTTCATTGTCAAAAGAACACATATCTCGAACCTCATTGCAAAGGCCCTCAAAGGAGATAGAAGGCTCAAAATGTGTTATCATGATATCCCCGCGGTAGTACGCTTTCACTCGGACCTGATGAGAGTGGTCCCCGCTGCCGCCGCCGGCGACCGTGTGGGACATGGTGCTGCTGTCCCTCTGGGTCGGCATCGCCTCACTCCCCCGCCAGGACGCGGGAGGCCGCGCGCGGGTGCGGGGGACGCGCCGGGCGTCGCGGGGCACTCCGCCGCCTGGGCCCACCCGAGAGCCGCGCCGCTCGCCCACCGCCTGCGATCCTCGTCCGCGGTGCCCGAATTTTTTAAGATTCTGCTTATCTTGGAATGTTTTTATTTCTCCATCAATTTTGAAAGGTATCTTTGCTGGATATATCAGTCTTGTTGGAAATTGTTTTCTTCCAAGGTCTGGAGTACTTCATACCGGTCCCTCCTGGCATTCAGAACTTGGGTTGTGGAGTCTGGAGTGATTTATATTGTTTTGTCCCTGAATGTCACCTGTTCTTTTGTTCTCACTGCTTTTAAGATTCTTTTCTTGGCCTCTATGTTAGTCATTTTGATTATTACATGGTGTGGGTAGGTCCTTCTTTGAGCTTGTCTTAAAAGTGTTTGTATGTCTTCTGCAGTTGGATTTCCAAATCTTTTTCTATGTTTGGAAAATTCTCTGAAATTATTTCTCTGAAGAGATTTCTGATACTCTTGGTCTGTGCTTCTAGACCTTCTTCAATGCCTTTTATCCGTAAGGTTGCATGTTTTGTATTGTCCCATATTTCTTGGATGTATAGGTTGGGTTGTTGTAATGTCTTCTGTATACTGTTGACTGTGCTTTTGGTTTTGAATGAACTGTCTTCCAAGAGTGATACTCTGTTTTCCATGTGGTCTACCCTTTGAGGGTTGATTTTTATTGCTATCTTCAATTCATTACTGATTCCTTCATGTCATTCAGAGCCTATTTCTGGTTCTTTCTTAAAGCCTCAATTTCGTCCATCATTTCCTGTACACTTTCTTTGAGGCTTTTCATCATATTGAACATCAAAATTCAGAATTCTCCTTCTTGCATATCAGTATTGGTGATCTCCATTGTTGAGCTGTGGGAGTTTATTATTTCCTCACTATTTCTTGTTCTCATATTTTCAGAGTTCTCAGGTTTGTGTCTCTGTTATATTGGCATCTTCTTGCTCTTTGTGTGTGAGTCCTGTGTTTATTTGTTGTCCCTTTATAATAAGGTCTATGATGGAGATGTATCTTCACCTCTACCAATCTGATTCAGATAACCAAAGTTGTGAGCTTGACCCCCAGAGCCTCTTTAACTAGATATCATTCTTAGTGCAAGCAAACAGGAGTCTCTTTTTTAAATGTGCTTTTATTGGTGCATTATGGTCTCACATCAAAATGTATATTATCTTGACATTGGTATACATGCACACAGTACTTGGTATATGCCCCACCTCTTCACCCCCCCCATACTGAGATTGACATTGGGATTAGAAATATGGAATGCTTCACAAATTTGTGTGTCATCCTTGTGCAGGGGCCATGCTAATCTTCTCTGTATCATTCCAATTTTAGTATATATGCTGCTGATTTGAGCACAAACCGGAATCTCTGATTGGCTACAGGCCACTATATTCTCCTGGCCCAAACTCCACAGGACCCAAGACTATGATGTTCTATCCAGAGCCTGCAGCCTGCTGGTTGGGACTTAACACACCCCAGAGACTGCTGCTGCTTTACTGATTGTGAGCCCATAATACTGTAACATGCTGACCTCTAGCTTCTGTGACCCATGGGCTTAGACTCAGCAAAGCTGGCAATTGCTATGTTCCAAATTTATGGCCCAGCTCCCTGAGCTTTGATGGACCCTGGAACACCACTCCAGATCTGCTTGTTACAGTCACATGAAGTATTTTCAGTCACTAGCATACTTGCATGCCAGATACAAACTCTGTTGTTGAAAAGAGTATTGACTTCCCAGCTTGTGGCTAGGATCAAGTGATACCTCGCAGGGCTGCTGGCCCGTTGGCATGGTCTGGTCCAGATGGCACTTTGCCGCTCTCTGGCCTAGGCCCAAGGTCTGGCAGGGAGAGATTATATAGTTCCAGGCTGGGGGCTTGGGTTGCTCTGTTCCCTAGCCCCAGGGACACCACCCCTGTCCTGGGGAGCTGCACTCCTGGGGGTCTTTGCTGGCCTCTGCCGTTTATGCTGGTGCTTGTAGTGCCCAAACACAGCCAGGCTCAAGTTCACTGCTTTTAGAGCCTGCAACTCAATAAACTAAGCTATTTTCCCCCAGACACCAGGGAACGATGTCCTACACCAATCCCTAGGGACCCTACAAGGGCTCTTCAAACTACTGGCTGCAGTTGCCTCCCACCTGCCTCTATACACTGAATCTCATTTCTGCCCCCTCTGAATGGGTATTTATAGTCTCAGGCCCCCATAAGTCTATTTCCTTGCCACACAAGTCCTCATGTCTGGGCATGGCCATTTTCCACTGGAATGGCTGACTAACACAGTCCTGATGGATGCTGCTCACTGCTCTGGATCGCTGCTGGAAGAGATGGGTTCAGCCGAAGCTGCAGTGTCCAGATCCAGCTTGGTCCCTGTCAAGTGTGGAGCAAAATTCTGACCTCTTTCATGATGGTCTTTAGTCACTGGTCTCAACAATCCAGTTTCTTCCTGAAGGTCTCTGGAAGCTGTGGTTCCAGCAGCTGCCAGCTCTGATGTTGCCTGGTTAAGATGGCACCAGTGCCGCCAGGGCTTCCTTCCCCAGGTGGAAGGTGGGAGAGCTTATAGAATCCTGTTCTTTTTTCTAGTTCTGGTTCTGCCAGTTTTTAACTTTCTTTTTTTATTGCATTTTTCACTACTTTTCTGTGGAAGTCTTTGACTTCTTTGCTGGGGAATTTTGGAAGCCACAGTCCAGGCAGTCCCGGTGTGGTTAGGCAATATGGGGCTGCCTGAAGCCCAGGGCTGTAGCAATTCCCCAGGGGAGGCACTGGGTATTTTGCTGTCCTCTGTTTTGTCTTCTAGCTTTTTTTCTGCTTCCTTTCAACTTTTTGTTGCTTTGTTCACTTCTTTTGCTGATTTTTTTCTCTTGTCAAGACCCTGTTTTCAAGACAATTCGGTTTTGTGTCAGCACAACTGAGATATTCTACTTCCCTCAGTTACCATCTTCCCAGAAGTCAGAATTTCTTTTTCTAAGACATCACAATATACAAAAAAATATGAACCTTGCTTGAAAATATTGAGAGTTTTTAATATTATAAAAAGAAAATACTGGGAAAAATTCTATATTTAAATAATAGTCAATTAAACTGTTTTTGTGAGACATCTAAAGGAAAATTTCTAGAGAAATGGGCAGTTTAAGTTTTTAAAATTCTGGTATATTCATCTGCATGCCTGTGAGACAGGAAGGACTATATTTGTAGATAATGTCTTCTTTTTTCAATAAAAATATAATTGACAAGTTATTTGAATTGGCTTTTATCTTCTTTACCAATTTGCAGAAGTATTAATATAAACTCACATGGAAATTTCAGAGACATCTGATTCTTTTAATTTCTCTGTTCATAGCAGTTGTGATTTTGGATATGTTCCTTGCAGAGACAAAACCTTACCATATATAAAATGCATTTACTCATTGTAAATTCTATTGAATTAAAAATAGATTATGAAAAATGGACAATGTTGAATCAAATGAGTTAATGATTAAGGAAAGGGCTATGCTAGGTAGAAAGAACATTGTTATTAAATCTATGGCTTGGAAGTGGCAGTTATCACTCATTTCAAATAACTATAATACAGGTTGTATTGTGCTCCACTCTACTACAGTGGTTGCAAAATGACCAAAGAGGGTATCCTGAAGACTGAAAAGGTTTCATGGAAGAAGTAACATTTAATATATGCCTTAAATGATGACTAGGAATCAATGAATAGGGATATTGCTGTGTAAATATTGCATTAAATGTTGCACTTAACACTCTAGGTGGAGGAAGCAGGTCAGTACTATTTCCATGAATCACTTCTGTCAAAGAATGCAGTAATCAAATTGTGGGGATAAGACTGGCAGATTGGCTAAGACTGACCAATGAAAATAGGAAGCAGAAAAAATTGTTCATTTCAATTAAAGAAATTGAACTCAAGTTCATAGGAGTAGAAATAAAACCTAAAAAGAAAGAAAGATAAGTGGAAATGAAATAGGAGGGACTATCTCAAGCCAATCCATGCACTGAATCAGTCACTAAAGTTCTGTAATAGTGGAAATGTGACTAGTATGGCCACTTCTCTAGCTCAGAAACTAGTGTACTTCCTGGAACTCAGTGAGGACTGAATATTTATTGAATAAATTTATGAATTATTGAATAGATGAACAGATAAAAGCTTGAATTTGTATCTTACCAAACAAATATAGCTACATGAGCATATGAATATAAAATGAGTTAGTCTTCATCTGACACTAACAGAAATATTAATTTAGGAGAAGGAACCAATTTCAAAGGAAGGAAATATGTTCATTTTGGACAACCAACAAGACATCCAGGTAGAGTGTATAGCAGTGTAAAATATTAGTTTGGCTCTCCCAAAAGAACATTTATTGAAATCAGTGAATGAGCCATCTTCATAAAAGTGGTAAATTTTTATTTAAATAATAAAATTCCATATTTATATTGACTAATTATAAAATAAATTTCCCACTTTACATTTTCTGCTTGTTCTTCTTCCCTTCTGTTATCTGCAAGTCACCCCAAAACTTAGTGGCTTAAAGCATCAATTTGCTATTATCATTGCTCCTTCTTGGGGATCACTGGACTCAGCTGGATGACTGGTACTCAGAGTCTCCCAAGCAATTGTGGTTAGATAATGGGATCAGAGTTACATGAGGACTTCTTCACTCACATATCTAACTCTTGGGTTGGAATGGCTGACATAGTTGCAGACTGGATGAACATGTATTCTCTATGAAACTTTTCCATGAAGCTATCTTGAACTTCATAGCATGGAGTCCTAATAGTAACCACACTTCTTACATGGTGTCCATTTCCCCAGAGTGAACATTCCAAATGAGGAAGCAAAAAGCCATATGGTTTCTCTTGACCTAGATAAGAAGTCTTGCAGCATTACTTTCACCATATTCTGTGGGTCAAAGGCAGCCCAGACTCAAGAGAAGGGCCTACCTAGGATCATGGTTCATTAGGAGGTCATCTTTGGAGACTAACTACCATACTTTTCTTTCATTTCCTAATTTCTGGTTTTTTTTATTATGACAAGCTTTTAAAAAGTTATAAAGCATTATTTATTCAAGAAACATCACTTAAATCAAGAAAAAAATGGCGAACACAGTAAAAACTCCCTCTACCTTCACTCCCCCCTCTGGTTCTCTCCTGATTATCATTCATTCCCTCCCCACTGGAGGAAATTGCTCTCCTGACTTTTGAGATAATGATTTCTTTGCCTCTCAGAGAGTTATCATCTATGCATACATCCCCAAGCAACATAGTTTAGTTTTGTTTTGTTTGTAAAAAACTTTTATAAATTTTACATAAATGAAATTATACACTGCATTCTTTGTGGACTTGCTCAACATTATGTTTGTAAACACAAATGTCATTGCATGTAGACATCATTTTTCATTTGCATTACTATGTGAATGTCATTGTATGCATATATTAAAATTTTGATACCCATTTGAATTTAGATTGTCATTGGGTCATTTCCACTTTAGGTTTAGTGCATATGATGTAGCTATAAATACACTTGCATATGACTTCTTATGCAGATTTGTAAGAGTTTCTCTTTATAATAGTTTCTTAGAAGTGGAATTAACTGGCATCAGGAATGAAAGTCCTTACTTAGATAAGTCAAACTACTTTCTAAAATAATTAATCACTTAACAATGAACTCTCATTACACTACATGCTGCAAACACTTGATATGTTAAGTGTTGTGATGTTTACTAATCTCATGGATGATTACTACTATTTTAAAATTATTGTAATTTGAGTCTGTCTGGTTTTTAATAAGGTGTAGTAACTTTTCTTGTACTTATCTGTCATTGGAATTTCATCATTTTGAAGGGTCTGTTCAGGTTTTTTTTCCTCTTTTTTTTAATCAATTCCTTTTTTAGTCTTACTGGTTTGTAAGAATTTTAATGTTTCATCAATAGTAGTTTACCCACTTTGTGGTTAATCTTTTTCATTCTTTTTTATGGCATCATTTTATGAAAAGTAGTATTCAAATTTATCAATGTTGTCATTTATCCTTTTATTATAATAACATGCTAATGTGCTGTTCTTGTGAACTAGCTCAGCCAAAATGGAGTAGCTAATATATTTTTTAAAGGCATTAATACATTGTTGTAGCTTTTATTTCTGTTTCAGCTTTTAAAAATATGTAAAAGATTATAATAAATAGTGAGTTTGCAGAAGAGAAAACAAGAAGATTAAGGGCTGAAAAGAAACAAGAAATAATATAGAGAGCTAGGCCAAGGGGTTAGAACAATTCAAGTTGTGCTGTGCCTCAAAAGAACAGTACAAGAATAAGGAATGCTTTTAAAGATGACCAAATGCTGAGAGTTCAAGGACTCTGAGATTTCAGCTGCCCATCTCTCTCTTTCCTATTGTGATTCTTGTTTTTCAGCAAGGTGCTGCTTTCTAATCCTACAGTCTACATATACCTGTCAGGTGGTTGAATCTTTTCTGTGGTGGCCCCTCAGCTCCCTTCACTTGTTTCCTTTCCTGTACTATCCATGTTGCAGGACAGTCCTAACATCTTTCTATGAAATGAGCTGGTCACTGCTTATAGATGAGAAAGTCAGGACATGTATTACATGAGTTTTTCAAAATCACCAAAATAGCCAGCTGAGTACCTAGGGAAATTTTACCAATGGTTTTAGTGTAAGACAGAAACCTCCACTGTTCTTCTTCTAATCTTTAACCAGGATCCAGCTATCAGCCTCTATTTCTTAGTTATTTATATTTTGAAAAAATTAAAATAAAAGCCAAAGATGGAAAATCCCAAGATTACACTAAGAAATATTCAAAATGCTAATATATTGCAGAGTGGAATGAAAGTAGTTACTAGAACTGGGATGTCTTGTATTATATCATGTTCTTCATTTGGGAATACTATAATACTATCACCAAACTACTCAATTTTTCAAATAACTGAAACTTGATACAGAGTTCACACTCCCTAAAAATAATACTGCTAGAGGATAGATGAATAAACACCATGCACTAAAATGATTTTCTATACTATTTGGAGAGATATGTCTCATATGACTAATGACATCTGATTTGTCTTTCTTTACAACTTTAAGGTAATTTTAATGAGTTTTTTCTAGATGATAAATATATATATGTCTGCTCATGTAATCTAAGGAACAATGACAAGGTAACTATGTTCCTAATAAAGTATGTTTTATAGGCAAGTTAATTTTTTCTTATGAAACTTTTGGAGTTAACCTCTGAGGTTTTATTTAAAGATGCTTTAAATGTTTTTCAAGCTTTTACCTAACAGTGTACTCTCCATGTGAAAAGTTTAAGTGTCCATTATTGTATTGAGGAGTAATACAGTTCTTCATCACTTTTTAGTTTTGTGCCTTCCCTCAAATAGCAGGCTGTCAAGAACCTTTCCAATGTAGCAATTGTCACTAATGACACCTCTAATCATCTATTAGTTTGCTGTTTCTTATCTATTATGTGTTCTGAAAGTACACAAGAAATACTTCGTTGGAATTTTACAATAAATGAAAATCTAGAAAATTCTGAGTGACTTAAGCCTAGTAGCTAAAAATAAGAGCTAACAATTTCAAACTTTAAGCTGGGCCTGTATTTAAAAATGAATATCTCATCATTTCTGATTCTTACCCCAATTCTATAAAATAGGTATTATTATTACCCTTCTTCTACAAATGAAGTAAGTGTGGCTCAGATATGTGAGAATCCTCGATGGGATCTTTTATTCATTTGAATCCCCCCCCTAAAAATTATAGAGAAACCATGTAAGTAAATTAAAAAGCAAGCAAACAAACAAAAAGCCCATAAACAACATCTACCATACAACAGAGAAAAAAGAAATTCTCATGAACACCACAATATGAGTGGAAGGGGACCAAATGGAGCCATATGATCATTGTGTGTATTTAGAATAAGGGGAGGAAAAGAACAGGATGTAGAAAGAAGTTAGACCCCTCAGCAGGAAGTTAAATAGGCAATGCAAGAACAGAGATAAATATTTGGAAGGGATTTTGGAAGCTCCAGTTTTTAGATGAGGAGAAAAGAACTGCAGGAAGAACTAATGAGTGGTGTTAGCAGGTTTGGATCTTATGAGCTCTCTAGACTAACCATCGGGAACTCTTTCCAGTTCAAAGTTCTGGAGTGAAGAGAAATTACTAGGAGGGAATTTAAATTAAGTTTGTTAGCTTGATATCTTCAGTATAGTTAGAAACAAGGTTTTTGAATTCCCATCTGGATTATCACCCTGGAACTATCAAACAATGGTAGGGCTCATCCAGAAATTAGGGATATAGCTGCTGCCTGCCTTCAAACCCCAACAGTGACAACAGTAACTTCAGGTGAGTGCAGGACAGCTGCTCCTCCTCAGGGAAGGTGGGACACAGGCTGCACTCACTGGGAAACCCATGTCACTTGGTTGGTTTGACATGAGAACATGATCTAATGTCAATTTTATGTATCATATAAGTATAATTTAAATATAGTGTATAATAATTTTTCAAAGAACAGGAAAGGAAAGAAACTTCTCTGTGACAAGTTCATAGCTGGTCTCATAATTCTTAAAGTGCTTTAAAGATACTTAGAAAGATAAAGCTATGATAAGATGATATCAAACATAATGTGAATAATTTTCTTTGTCTCCCATCAACTGGACCTTAAATCATGGGGAAAATGATTCCTGACTATTTACCTTCTCTTTGCACAAACCCACTGATGCACTTTTGAACTGTCCAATATATGAATCAAATACATTTATATACCTTTGTTGTCATGGAACTGTTCTTTCTCTACATTAAAAGAAAACTCATTTAATTTACTCAATAAAGAGATAAGAAGGGATTCTAGCACAATTTTTTTAATGTTATTGCTGTTTCAATAAAAACACACCAATAGAAAATAATTTAATAATCATATAGTAGATAAATTCCAGAGCTAGGAGCTAGTGTTCTTTAACTTCTAGATCCTGCCAAAGCTTTCCAAAATGTGTGAATCTAACACAGTATAGTTCTCTGCACACCTCCAACTTCACAGACTTTTCTTCAAAAGTTTCTGTCCTAAGAGGGTACAACTACTTGGAGATGCCATTCATTTCCTAAGGTTCTCATAACAAGTTACCACAAATTTTGTGGATTAAAACAACAAGAATATACTCCCTTACAGTCTGAAAGCAAGAAGTACCAAAACAAGGTTTCAAAAGGGCTACACTGCCTCCAAAGACTCTAAGGGAGAATCTTTCTTCCTTCTCCCAGCTTCTGGTGCTGGCAAATATTCCTCGCCTTGTGGCAGAGAAACTCCACTTCCTGCCTCTGTCTTCAAAGGGCCTTATGTTTGTCTTCAAGTACTTTCTTACTTGTAAAAGGACACCCATCATCAGATACAGGGCATACCCTAGTCCAGGATGATCTCATCCTGAGATCCTTAATTTACATGTGCAAAAGTCATTTTCCAAGTAAGGTTACATTCACAGATTCCTAATGATTTATCTTTGTGGAGCCACAGTATACCTCTTCAATATCATAATTGAAAAGATTACAGTATACCTCTTCGATATCATAATTGAAAATGTAAAAACTTACCAACCTGTGATATTTGGGAGCGACATTTACATCTTGATTTGATTTCTACTAACATCAAAAGTAAATATAATTTTATTAAGATGAAACAAGTTTTGTTTTGAGAATATTGCTACTTCACTTTGTAAGCTTCTAGGGATTAGGGATTATAAACCAAAATCAGGTTCATATACCAAGATGCTAATGAGATCATTATGTACCCTCAAAATAAAAGTCAGAAAATGACAGAGGTACATTTATAAAATAATTTTACTCAATATTTTCATAGTTGGCTGTAGCTATCATTATTGTTGTTGTTATAAAATGCTACCTTGTTCTCATTCGGATTCAAACAATTGTGTTCCTATCAAGGTCAGGTTTTGTGAATATAAAGTGCAACTAAAGAAATCTAGAATAGCTGGAATTTTTCTATGGTGCAAAGAAAAAATAATCACTGTGATTTAAGTATTCATTTAATAATTTCCAAATAGAAGCAAAATTAAATCAATCTCTCCCTCTCTCTCTCTCTCTCTCTCTCTCTCTCTCTCTCTCTCTCTCTCTCTCTCTCTCTCTCTCCTCTATCTCATTCTCTTTTTGTAGTGCTAGAAATAGAATCCAGGACTCACGCATGCTAGGTAAATATCCTACCACTAAGCTACATCTCCAATCCATGTAAATTTTAAATAAAATAGTAATATGAAGGAGAAAGCCAGTGCATGTTGTATATTTTTGTTTGTAAAATCTTCAAGAGAGGGGTAACAGAGACAGAGGGAGAAAAAAATGAAGGCAGTAACAGAGAGGAGGAAAGGCGGGAGAGAGAGTGGAAAAAAGATAAAGTAGAGAGAAATTATGTGCATTTGTTGCTCCTTTTGCAGTCTAGAAGGAAGTACTAACAGTGAAGATCATATACATCCTTAATGCCATCACTTTGATTTTGGAGCAGCCTGAATCATAGTTTTTAGTTTGTTGCTGAGACTGGCCATGAACCTGTGATCCTCCTGTCTCCACCTCCTAAGTACTGAGATTAGAACCAATGCTTTTTATAATGACACTTATTTGTACAGTTGAAAGGATCAACATATGCAGATAAATATCATAACCCTCATGTTTATTTCATGCCTTAGTCTGAGTGGTCCAGGAGAATGGTTAGTATTTCTGGATATTCATAACAAAAAGAAAATCTAAGCCAGGAGTTGTGGCTCATGCTTCTAATCTCAGGACCTATACTATGAGGACTGAAGTTAATAATGTAGTGTGACATCTTGTAAACTTGCCAAAAGAATAGAGTTTATGTGCTCTGATGAAAAAAAAGCAACTATGTGAGATGATGATTATATTAATTTCCTTTAATGTAGTAATCATTGTAGTAGATATATCATAAAAATATACACTTTAATTTTTAATAATGTTCCATGAGGAACAATGGCCTACAATTGGCTATAACTATAGAGTGACCTCTTTAGCAAGAGAATTAAGGCAATATGATAATAAAATGAGTAATTAGTTCTTAATTAAACTCCTGGGATGGTAATTAAGTAGGTAATAGCAGGGGCATGCCTTTGATTATAAACAAGCAGCTGCAGATTCATTTATTTTTGTTGTCCGTTGCTACATGTGCAAAAGGAGGATAAATAACCTGAGAAAATTAGTAACCACTTTGATTTTGCCTATGCAAATTTAGCAAGCTTATTTTATTGTTTAATTTCAATTGAGGTTAAACTATTGAGAGTGATTTTACAGACCAACAGATAAAAGTTTCTTGCAGAATATTTAACATAAAAACCAATCTTGTGGATTCTGCCCTTCTATTGTCTCAATCTCTAAAGTTCTAATGCCTATCTCTAACCCCCAACCTATTCACAGAGTTCTGACAGTTCCTGAGCTTCCCTTTCCTACTAAGCTCTCATCCTCTGGGAAATGAAAGACAATCACAAACCACTGAGAAACTGGCAAGTTGCCACTGATAGCATATGTTTGGCAGCAGGACTTGGTCCTGCTATTAAAAAGAGGAATCTTGGTAGATGCAAGTCTAAAGAACAAAAAAGAATCCTTCCTCTAATGTGTCCTCCCACAGGAGGAAAAGATTTCACTTCTTTTAACAGGATCTCTATGCATACTCTTTGAAGAGAAAAATCATAGTGCTTTTAATAAAAGTCCTTTCTCTCAGCTTTCTTTCCAAACTTTCTATTTCTCTTCCACATTATAATGGATCCCAGTTTATTAAAAGAATTCTATGTACAAAGAAGAGAATTATTATGCAGCTTCAAGACTTGTTTTTAGAGGGAAAGGTCATAGTCTAGTATCTTTTTTCTATCTTAACTTGATTCTACATTTCAACTTGGGTCTACTTGAGTCAACAATAATAAAATAAACAGAGTTTTCTATATGCAGAAGAAAAGCATCCTAGCTAAGTAATTCCAAAGGGAAAAAGAGTTATATATCTAATATATTTGTAATACATAAAACATTTATATCTATATGTATGAATAGAGATATATAGATACACATACATTTCTAGATAGATATATATGGCTATTAATAAAAGAGCTTGAAACAAGTAATAAATGCTAGGTTCCTTTTAATAACAAATGAACCAGATCTTCTGAAACTGTTCCTAGCATAATCCCATATGTATTATAAAATAATACTTCTAACAGTAATTGGAACTATTTAGATTTATAAGTATATGCATGAGAACAATCATGTAAATATTAGTTTACTAGCACTAAAACATCACTATGATTTTCCAGGGTGATAGTAACAGTTAGTTGCTCCATATGTAATTTAGTTTTTGGTGCTGAGGCTTGAACTGACCATTAAAATACCTGAATACTAATGAAGTTGTATCTTAGAAGGTGTCCTTTGATTGTCCATATGTAGTGATTGATAGATATAAAATTATTTTTAGAATAAACCAGTTTAAGGAGGTAGAAATGAGCCTCAATATATATATTCACTAAATATAGGCAAGTTATCCTGACAACACAACAAAATTTCAAGAATTAATTTTGTGAAAGGCTTTAAAGTAAAATAGATATATAAGAAGAAAATTACATGAAATGTAATTGAATTTGAAAAACTAAGAAGTATTATTCTCTTGAGAATAATTCTCTTTAGCCAGCATGTATATTTCCAAATTTTACTAGTTATTAAGCTTGTAATTAACTGTCCATTGTCTGCTCACCCAAAGAGACTCAAAGCAACATGAAGACAGAGCCCAAATCAGTGCCATTTACAACCATCTCTGCCTCAAGTATAGTTTCTCTTTCATAATATTTGTTCCTAATAAAACCTTTTAAATAAACTTATGGACAAGGTCCTTGAGCTCATTATAAATTTAAATAAATTAATACATGCTACTGGTAAGAAGTAAGAAACTATATATACATATATGTTATATAAATTGTTATATATGTACATGTTCTACATTAATATTATATAGCATTAATGTTTTATAATATATAATATTTATGTATATAATATATAATATATTGATACATATATCACCTAAAAATTGTTTATAACTTAAAATTTTTCTGAAATTTTATACTTCTATAAGCATGTATTAATTTCTTGGTTCATTCGACTATCATATAAATGTATTTACCTGAAACATAAATAAATATACTTATTTGTATATCACCAAATCAGTTACTAATGATAAAAGATACAAAAATGAATTAAATTATTCCAGTCCCTAGTAGGTCATATTATATATATATATGTTTTATATATATATATATATATATATATTACTAAAAACAAAATCTTTATGAGGTCTCATTTCTTTGTGATTTCTTTCTTTCTTGAGCAAAGGTAAGCAAGCTGAATGTGGACAAAAACAATTTCATTTCAACCTTAATTAAACTTTCAAATTGTTTGATATCATAAAAATAAGAGTTAATATTTCACACAGGACTTATAAAACACTTTCTTTACTGTAGTTTTTTTGATAGATTTGACAATGGCCAAGAAATTTATTGTATCTAATGAATGAGTTCATTTAACTAGAAAGCAAGCTAGCGGATACAAACAACCCAGACAAAATAGCCACAGGAGGGCACTCTGACACTATACAGACTTTAAGACCCCTTGTACTTCCTAATTAGAGGCAAAGCATTTAAATTTTATTGTGGCATTGAGTTACTTCAGTAGCATTTGAACTATATAGTGTACATTCATATAATGACATATAACAATATGCATAGGTAGATAAACTAATGCTATATTTTCCACATGAAACTATATTTGTAACCATGGTAGAATTTATCATAGGAAATTGTATAAAAATAACACATTCCTCAGTGTACATCCAATCCAAAATCATGCTAATCTTTCTTCATTTTACATGAGCACTCTTTTTAAAATTTGTTTTGTTATATGTGGAATTGTGAAGGACTAATCCTATTTACATTTAAAATTAAAATTTTTATCAAAGATAAATTTTGAAAATTTTAATAATCCAATCTAACCCATCTGGGTGGTTTAATTACTATCTGTTTTCTATTGTTTTTCTCTGCCTGACTTCCATTACCAACTAGCAATGGTTGTTAATGTATGTTTACTAAACCGGCAGTATCAACATCGCCTGAGAGCTTAAAGTTGAGAATTTCTGATCCTGCTCCTGACTACTGAGTTAGTATATGTAAGAAACTCATCAGTTTATTTCAAGAAATATAAAATTTTAGTAATCACTGCTACCTCTGTATCACCGCTTACCTGTGCCTGAGATCCTTGCTTTGGAAGCAGTTGATATTGTTTTCTCCTTGCCTCATAGTAGTGTCATGTGAGTTTGGGCCAATCAGAGCATCACAATTTTAGGAACTAACTCCTCAAATAGTTTAGAGATAATTGGATGATTCTGTCCATCTAAAAACTAGCATCCACCATGAAGCTTGCCAGGACTATCAAAAGCATATCTCTTTTATTAAGGTTGCTTAGCTTTCCCAAACAAGTTCCATATTCTTGAAGGCCAAGTTTCTCACTATACACAGAGGGTCTGTCTAGGGATGAAGCTGACATGAAGGAAATTAAAATCTATGGGTAGAAGGAGTGATGGAGAGAAACAGAAGTAAAAAGAAAGGGAGAGGAGAAGAAAGGAGAGTAGGGGAGAAAAGAGAAAGAATGGCAGTAAAAGGGAAAGAAATAAAGTAATGGGAAGAAATGTCATTAACTTCTGAAAACAGATGTACCTTAAGTCGCATCACCAATATAACTTTTCATTTACATAAATTATTAAATTCTGTTTCTTAAGTTGGAGTTAGATTTCTGACCCCTGAAAATGATAGGCTCCTAATCAAAGAGATGATGATAAAAGTGTTTCTGTGAGAAATTTAATTGCTAAACTACCAGTCAGTGGTCTCTGAGGATACTTTACATTTTGTCAACCTCAGTCTAATTTACCATCTAATGTATTCTACAAAATGAATTGATGTTTTACATTCCTAAATCTAAAAACATGTGCTTTCTCCCAAATAATTAAAAATATGAATTGCTAGTGTTTTCGTTTTAATAGCTGTATTGGTAAGAGTTGGCAAAAATGCAAGGTTTAGTGTTTTCAGTTGATATTAAAAATAGTTCACCTGGTAGCACAGTAAGATGGTAGCTAAGATCCTCCATCCATCATCTCCCTGCAGACATTCAAATCTGAATAGCTACTTACATACCAAACCACCTTCGCCAGAGCTAAGGAAGCCAGGTGAGAAACAACAGTGCCTGATATTATCATAAAAAATGAAAAGATTCATTAAAGAAGGCAGGAAGGCAAGAGTTGCCACTACCACTCCTCCCTCAATGTTAAACAGTGTGGAGAGAGGTGTTTCTTGCTTGGGGAAAAGGGGGAGAATTAAATTTAGGCCTTAGACTTGAAACCCAGTATTAGGCTAACCACTATGAAACTCAGTGCTAGGCAGAGCCCCATGATTTCTACTCCTAGGCCAATACCTGCAAACTAAGCCACTGAAACTGCATTAGCGACGTGGATGACTACCTCCATACCCCTCTACTAACCTCACGCAGCAGAGAAAGGAGCAAGATTCAATTCCCTGGAGAGAAAAGCACAAAACTAGCATAGTATTTTGTCTTGTGGCTTGGTATCAGGTGTGTTGCAGTGAGAACTAGCACCAATAAGAAATCAAAGGCCTATATCAGAGATTCAGATACAGCCAATAGACCTGGACTGGCATCAGGTGACAACCCGCATGCCAATGGATCAGACTTGAGTTTCACCCTGAGATTTGAGTCAAAATCCAGGACTTTCTCAGTCTGAGGACAACTCCCACCTCATCCTCACCTCTGACTAATGTGGTTCCTTACAACTGTGAGACTCCAGTACAACTTAGTCTAGTGTCAGCCTTGGTGGCCAAGAGATAGTCTCCATTATCGGTCATACTACTTCAGGCAGCACAATTTTCCCTAGGCAAGTGCTCACAGAAGGAACCCTTAGACTGGCCCGGGCACCAGAGAGAGACTGGCACCCTTGCAGGATGGACTCATGTTTCAGCTTACATCAGTGCCAGTAGTGGCACGAGTTTGAATACACCCGTAAGACCTTAAAACCTATGAAATACAGGCATGACCCAGCTTACCATCCACTTTAGTGGTAAAGGGACCGCCTTCACCAACAATACACAAACCTTGGGCATCAAAGTATGTAACAAAATTTCATTTGCTGAGGATAAAACAGGGAAGCTATGCCAAGACTTTGTCTTAGAACTCAATTCCAGGGCAGTAAAACCCAACACTGGGCATTGCCTATGACTCCAGCCACAGATTATTGCCTGTGGCTAAAATCTCTGAAATATCTCTGGTGCCAGGCATAGAGACATATGACTCCACATCTATTGGATTTCTATTTGGACCAGTATCACTTGTGGCTGGTTGCAGTGGTCTTGAGCTATGAGGTCACCTTAATAGTAAGTAGCCCAGTGCTCTGCTGGTCTTGGAAAAAAATGCAGTCTCAGGGTATGACATAGATTTGTAGCATTAGTGACCAGAAGTATGACATAGGAGACTGGGACTCATCCCTCCATAGATATTCAGTCCAGGGCTGGTCAAAATCTCACTTGACCATAAACTGGTGACTGTGGATGAGGCATCTTGGTCTACCCAAGTCCCAGGAAAAGATTTGGGGTAATAGGCTACCTTTTTAGTTCTTCTTCTGTTAATACCATACAAAATACCAATTTTGGATTTAGGACAAATCTGAGCTTGTATTAGCCTTTAGTACTGAAACAATGACAACACACCAACAGCAGACTCATGGAAAACCTAGACTTAGGACACCATCTATTTCTGAACTAGCAGAAATGACTATAGACTCAAAGAAAATAAGAAGTCAGCCTAGAGTTTCTGGAAAGATAAGCACAGAAAAACCCTAATCATGAAGACCAGAATATATATCCAATTCTTCAATACATAGACAAAATTGTACAACAACCATGAGGAGTTTTCAGGAAATCATGACATCAACTAACAGTCAAAATGAGATACTAGAAACTGATCAGATGGTAACCAGTATGGGCAAACTCTCAGATGAAAAATGTAAACAGTTGTTTTAAGGAAAATTAATGAGTCTCAAGAAACACAGAAAAAATCATTACTCTAAAAGAACAATTTAATAGAGAGATTGAAGTAATTATTAAAAAATCAGACAGAAATTCTTGAACTGAAAAATAGATTGAATTAGTGAGCTTGAAGACATATTGAAAACTCCTAATCAGAGAAGAAGAAAGAATAAAGAATGAGAAGGAATGAAGAAAGTATATAAGAACTTTGGGATAACATTAAATGAGAAAATATTTGAGTTATTTGGGTTTAAAAGGGACTTTATGTCAAAGAGACATAAAGTTAGTAAAAATGAAAAGGGTATACAAATCCTGGCACAAGAATGTCAAAGATCACCAAATCTAAGTCAACCAAGTCTATGCCAAGACATATTATACTGAAGCTACCAAAGGTGAAAGATAGAAGATTCTCAAGGAAGCAAGAGAAAAGTAAAAACAAAAAGAAAAACCTCAAAAAGATGTCCCAATTTGCTTCTCAGCAGACTTTTCAGCAAGCAAAAATCTTACAGACCAAAAGAGACTAGCATGATATTTTCTTCACAGTATTAAAGAAAAAAAACCCTGTCAACCAAGAATAATGTATTCAGTAAAGCTATTCATTAGAAATAAAAGAGAGATAAAGACACTTCCAAACATATAAAAATCTGAATGAATATATCTCTACCAGATCTACTTTAAAAGTAATGCTAGAGAGTTTTTTACTAAAGAAAAAAAATGCTACATTACTGAGTAAGAAGGAAAACATAATCAGGTGTAAAACTCACTGATACAAGTACTAAAGAAGTTGAATTCAGAATGTTTTAATATTGTACATATAGTTTGAAAACCATATATTTCTTTAGCTTGAGACTAAAAGCACAAAACATTAAAAATGATACTGATTTGGGGTTTTTTTGTTTTTAAATTTTTTATTGTAGTAATTCGTGCAATATAGCATACATCTTTGTTAAGTACAAATTGTTAACAACATATTTGCACACAATTCTCATTTGACCCCTTCCCCAATTCCCACCCCAATCCCCTCCCCCTCCCTCCCCCTCAGGTTCACTTTGGTGAGTGACCTTGATATGATTGTGTAATTACATCATGTGCTTTAGGGCGTCCCTCTGCCCCCTGCATCCACTACAATTAAATCAACTTCGTTGCTTATCAAGGATCACTCCTTTTCATCTGGAGACCCTCCTATGCCCCATCTTCTCCCTAGCATCCACATATTAGGGAGAACATATGCTTCTTAACTCTTTGTGACTGACTAATCTCACTTAACATAATGTTATCCAGTTGCATCCATTTCCCTGCAAAGAACATGATTTTATTCTTCTTTATGTCTGAGTAAAATTCCATTGTGTACATATCCCATAGTTTTGTAATCCATTCGTCTGTGGTTGGACATCTTGGCTGCTTCCATAGTTTGGCTATTGTGAATTGAGCTGCTATAAACATAGATACACATGCATCGGTCTGATAATTTGGTTTCC